>JAWZSU010000059.1:0-147170 GCA_038380795.1 Pyrocephalus nanus
CCTAACCCTAACCCTAACCCTAACCCTAACCCTAACCCTAACCCTAACCCTAACCCTAACCCTAACCCTAACCCTAACCCTAACCCTAACCCTAACCCTAACCCTAACCCTAACCTAACCCTAACCCTAACCCTAACCCTAACCCTAACCCTAACCCTAACCCTAACCCTAACCCTAACCCTAACCCTAACCCTAACCCTAACCCTAACCCTAACCTAACCCTAACCCTAACCCTAACCCTAACCCTAACCCTAACCCTAACCCTAACCCTAACCCTAACCCTAACCCTAACCCTAACCCTAACCCTAACCCTAACCCTAACCCTAACCCTAACCCTAACCCTAACCCTAACCCTAACCCTAACCCTAACCCTAACCCTAACCCTAACCCTAACCCTAACCCTAACCCTAACCCTAACCCTAACCCTAACCCTAACCCTAACCCTAACCCTAACCCTAACCCTAAACCCTAACCCTAACCCTAACCCTAACCCTAACCCTAACCCTAACCCTAACCCTAACCCTAACCCTAACCCCTAACCCTAACCCTAACCTAAACCCTAACCCTAACCCTAACCCTAACCCTAACCCTAACCTAACCCTAACCCTAACCCTAACCCTAACCCTAACCCTAACAACCTAACCCTAACCCTAACCCTAACCCTAACCCTAACCCTAACCCTAACCCTAACCCTAACCCTAACCCTAACCCTAACCTAACCCTAACCCTAACCCTAACCCTAACCCTAACCCTAACCTAACCCTAACCCTAACCCTAACCCTAACCCTAACCCTAACCCTAACCCTAACCCTAACCCTAACCCTAACCCTAACCCTAACCCTAACCCTAACCCTAACCCTAACCCTAACCCTAACCCTAACCCTAACCCTAACCCTAACCCTAACCCTAACCCTAACCCTAACCCTAACCCTAACCCTAACCCTAACCCTAACCCTAACCCTAACCCTAACCCTAACCCTAACCCTAACCCTAACCCTAACCCTAACCCTAACCCTAACCCTAACCCTAACCCTAACCCTAACCCTAACCCTAACCCTAACCCTAACCCTAACCCTAACCTAACCCTAACCCTAACCCTAACCCTAACCCTAACCCTAACCCTAACCCTAACCTAACCCTAACCCTAACCCTAACCCTAACCCTAACCCTAACCCTAACCCTAACCCTAACCCTAACCCTAACCCTAACCTAACCCTAACCCTAACCCTAACCCTAACCCTAACCCTAACCCTAACCCTAACCCTAACCCTAACCCTAACCCTAACCCTAACCCTAACCCTAACCCTAACCCTAACCCTAACCCTAACCCTAACCTAACCCTAACCCTAACCCTAACCCTAACCCTAACCCTAACCCTAACCCTAACCCTAACCCTAACCCTAACCCTAACCCTAACCCTAACCCTAACCCTAACCCTAACCCTAACCCTAACCCTAACCCTAACCCTAACCCTAACCCTAACCCTAACCTAACCCTAACCCTAACCCTAACCCTAACCCTAACCCTAACCCTAACCCTAACCCTAACCCTAACCCTAACCCTAACCCTAACCCTAACCCTAACCCTAACCCTAACCCTAACCCTAACCCTAACCCTAACCCTAACCCTAACCCTAACCCTAACCCTAACCCTAACCCTAACCCTAACCCTAACCCTAACCCTAACCCTAACCCTAACCCTAACCCTAACCCTAACCCTAACCCTAACCCTAACCCTAACCCTAACCCTAACCCTAACCCTAACCCTAACCCTAACCCTAACCCTAACCCTAACCCTAACCCTAACCCTAACCCTAACCCTAACCCTAACCCTAACCCTAACCCTAACCCTAACCCTAACCCTAACCCTAACCCTAACCCTAACCCTAACCCTAACCCTAACCCTAACCCTAACCCTAACCCTAACCCTAACCCTAACCCTAACCCTAACCCTAACCCTAACCCTAACCCTAACCCTAACCCTAACCCTAACCCTAACCCTAACCCTAACCCTAACCCTAACCCTAACCCTAACCCTAACCCTAACCCTAACCCTAACCCTAACCCTAACCCTAACCCTAACCCTAACCCTAACCCTAACCCTAACCCTAACCCTAACCCTAACCCTAACCCTAACCCTAACCCTAACCCTAACCCTAACCCTAACCCTAACCCTAACCCTAACCCTAACCCTAACCCTAACCCTAACCCTAACCCTAACCCTAACCCTAACCCTAACCCTAACCCTAACCCTAACCCTAACCCTAACCCTAACCCTAACCCTAACCCTAACCCTAACCCTAACCCTAACCCTAACCCTAACCCTAACCCTAACCCTAACCCTAACCCTAACCCTAACCCTAACCCTAACCCTAACCCTAACCCTAACCCTAACCCTAACCCTAACCCTAACCCTAACCCTAACCCTAACCCTAACCCTAACCCTAACCCTAACCCTAACCCTAACCCTAACCCTAACCCTAACCCTAACCCTAACCCTAACCCTAACCCTAACCCTAACCCTAACCCTAACCCTAACCCTAACCCTAACCCTAACCCTAACCCTAACCCTAACCCTAACCCTAACCCTAACCCTAACCCTAACCCTAACCCTAACCCTAACCCTAACCCTAACCCTAACCCTAACCCTAACCCTAACCCTAACCCTAACCCTAACCCTAACCCTAACCCTAACCCTAACCCTAACCCTAACCCTAACCCTAACCCTAACCCTAACCCTAACCCTAACCCTAACCCTAACCCTAACCCTAACCCTAACCCTAACCCTAACCCTAACCCTAACCCTAACCCTAACCCTAACCCTAACCCTAACCCTAACCCTAACCCTAACCCTAACCCTAACCCTAACCCTAACCCTAACCCTAACCCTAACCCTAACCCTAACCCTAACCCTAACCCTAACCCTAACCCTAACCCTAACCCTAACCCTAACCCTAACCCTAACCCTAACCCTAACCCTAACCCTAACCCTAACCCTAACCCTAACCCTAACCCTAACCCTAACCCTAACCCTAACCCTAACCCTAACCCTAACCCTAACCCTAACCCTAACCCTAACCCTAACCCTAACCCTAACCCTAACCCTAACCCTAACCCTAACCCTAACCCTAACCCTAACCCTAACCCTAACCCTAACCCTAACCCTAACCCTAACCCTAACCCTAACCCTAACCCTAACCCTAACCCTAACCCTAACCCTAACCCTAACCCTAACCCTAACCCTAACCCTAACCCTAACCCTAACCCTAACCCTAACCCTAACCCTAACCCTAACCCTAACCCTAACCCTAACCCTAACCCTAACCCTAACCCTAACCCTAACCCTAACCCTAACCCTAACCCTAACCCTAACCCTAACCCTAACCCTAACCCTAACCCTAACCCTAACCCTAACCCTAACCCTAACCCTAACCCTAACCCTAACCCTAACCCTAACCCTAACCCTAACCCTAACCCTAACCCTAACCCTAACCCTAACCCTAACCCTAACCCTAACCCTAACCCTAACCCTAACCCTAACCCTAACCCTAACCCTAACCCTAACCCTAACCCTAACCCTAACCCTAACCCTAACCCTAACCCTAACCCTAACCCTAACCCTAACCCTAACCCTAACCCTAACCCTAACCCTAACCCTAACCCTAACCCTAACCCTAACCCTAACCCTAACCCTAACCCTAACCCTAACCCTAACCCTAACCCTAACCCTAACCCTAACCCTAACCCTAACCCTAACCCTAACCCTAACCCTAACCCTAACCCTAACCCTAACCCTAACCCTAACCCTAACCCTAACCCTAACCCTAACCCTAACCCTAACCCTAACCCTAACCCTAACCCTAACCCTAACCCTAACCCTAACCCTAACCCTAACCCTAACCCTAACCCTAACCCTAACCCTAACCCTAACCCTAACCCTAACCCTAACCCTAACCCTAACCCTAACCCTAACCCTAACCCTAACCCTAACCCTAACCCTAACCCTAACCCTAACCCTAACCCTAACCCTAACCCTAACCCTAACCCTAACCCTAACCCTAACCCTAACCCTAACCCTAACCCTAACCCTAACCCTAACCCTAACCCTAACCCTAACCCTAACCCTAACCCTAACCCTAACCCTAACCCTAACCCTAACCCTAACCCTAACCCTAACCCTAACCCTAACCCTAACCCTAACCCTAACCCTAACCCTAACCCTAACCCTAACCCTAACCCTAACCCTAACCCTAACCCTAACCCTAACCCTAACCCTAACCCTAACCCTAACCCTAACCCTAACCCTAACCCTAACCCTAACCCTAACCCTAACCCTAACCCTAACCCTAACCCTAACCCTAACCCTAACCCTAACCCTAACCCTAACCCTAACCCTAACCCTAACCCTAACCCTAACCCTAACCCTAACCCTAACCCTAACCCTAACCCTAACCCTAACCCTAACCCTAACCCTAACCCTAACCCTAACCCTAACCCTAACCCTAACCCTAACCCTAACCCTAACCCTAACCCTAACCCTAACCCTAACCCTAACCCTAACCCTAACCCTAACCCTAACCCTAACCCTAACCCTAACCCTAACCCTAACCCTAACCCTAACCCTAACCCTAACCCTAACCCTAACCCTAACCCTAACCCTAACCCTAACCCTAACCCTAACCCTAACCCTAACCCTAACCCTAACCCTAACCCTAACCCTAACCCTAACCCTAACCCTAACCCTAACCCTAACCCTAACCCTAACCCTAACCCTAACCCTAACCCTAACCCTAACCCTAACCCTAACCCTAACCCTAACCCTAACCCTAACCCTAACCCTAACCCTAACCCTAACCCTAACCCTAACCCTAACCCTAACCCTAACCCTAACCCTAACCCTAACCCTAACCCTAACCCTAACCCTAACCCTAACCCTAACCCTAACCCTAACCCTAACCCTAACCCTAACCCTAACCCTAACCCTAACCCTAACCCTAACCCTAACCCTAACCCTAACCCTAACCCTAACCCTAACCCTAACCCTAACCCTAACCCTAACCCTAACCCTAACCCTAACCCTAACCCTAACCCTAACCCTAACCCTAACCCTAACCCTAACCCTAACCCTAACCCTAACCCTAACCCTAACCCTAACCCTAACCCTAACCCTAACCCTAACCCTAACCCTAACCCTAACCCTAACCCTAACCCTAACCCTAACCCTAACCCTAACCCTAACCCTAACCCTAACCCTAACCCTAACCCTAACCCTAACCCTAACCCTAACCCTAACCCTAACCCTAACCCTAACCCTAACCCTAACCCTAACCCTAACCCTAACCCTAACCCTAACCCTAACCCTAACCCTAACCCTAACCCTAACCCTAACCCTAACCCTAACCCTAACCCTAACCCTAACCCTAACCCTAACCCTAACCCTAACCCTAACCCTAACCCTAACCCTAACCCTAACCCTAACCCTAACCCTAACCCTAACCCTAACCCTAACCCTAACCCTAACCCTAACCCTAACCCTAACCCTAACCCTAACCCTAACCCTAACCCTAACCCTAACCCTAACCCTAACCCTAACCCTAACCCTAACCCTAACCCTAACCCTAACCCTAACCCTAACCCTAACCCTAACCCTAACCCTAACCCTAACCCTAACCCTAACCCTAACCCTAACCCTAACCCTAACCCTAACCCTAACCCTAACCCTAACCCTAACCCTAACCCTAACCCTAACCCTAACCCTAACCCTAACCCTAACCCTAACCCTAACCCTAACCCTAACCCTAACCCTAACCCTAACCCTAACCCTAACCCTAACCCTAACCCTAACCCTAACCCTAACCCTAACCCTAACCCTAACCCTAACCCTAACCCTAACCCTAACCCTAACCCTAACCCTAACCCTAACCCTAACCCTAACCCTAACCCTAACCCTAACCCTAACCCTAACCCTAACCCTAACCCTAACCCTAACCCTAACCCTAACCCTAACCCTAACCCTAACCCTAACCCTAACCCTAACCCTAACCCTAACCCTAACCCTAACCCTAACCCTAACCCTAACCCTAACCCTAACCCTAACCCTAACCCTAACCCTAACCCTAACCCTAACCCTAACCCTAACCCTAACCCTAACCCTAACCCTAACCCTAACCCTAACCCTAACCCTAACCCTAACCCTAACCCTAACCCTAACCCTAACCCTAACCCTAACCCTAACCCTAACCCTAACCCTAACCCTAACCCTAACCCTAACCCTAACCCTAACCCTAACCCTAACCCTAACCCTAACCCTAACCCTAACCCTAACCCTAACCCTAACCCTAACCCTAACCCTAACCCTAACCCTAACCCTAACCCTAACCCTAACCCTAACCCTAACCCTAACCCTAACCCTAACCCTAACCCTAACCCTAACCCTAACCCTAACCCTAACCCTAACCCTAACCCTAACCCTAACCCTAACCCTAACCCTAACCCTAACCCTAACCCTAACCCTAACCCTAACCCTAACCCTAACCCTAACCCTAACCCTAACCCTAACCCTAACCCTAACCCTAACCCTAACCCTAACCCTAACCCTAACCCTAACCCTAACCCTAACCCTAACCCTAACCCTAACCCTAACCCTAACCCTAACCCTAACCCTAACCCTAACCCTAACCCTAACCCTAACCCTAACCCTAACCCTAACCCTAACCCTAACCCTAACCCTAACCCTAACCCTAACCCTAACCCTAACCCTAACCCTAACCCTAACCCTAACCCTAACCCTAACCCTAACCCTAACCCTAACCCTAACCCTAACCCTAACCCTAACCCTAACCCTAACCCTAACCCTAACCCTAACCCTAACCCTAACCCTAACCCTAACCCTAACCCTAACCCTAACCCTAACCCTAACCCTAACCCTAACCCTAACCCTAACCCTAACCCTAACCCTAACCCTAACCCTAACCCTAACCCTAACCCTAACCCTAACCCTAACCCTAACCCTAACCCTAACCCTAACCCTAACCCTAACCCTAACCCTAACCCTAACCCTAACCCTAACCCTAACCCTAACCCTAACCCTAACCCTAACCCTAACCCTAACCCTAACCCTAACCCTAACCCTAACCCTAACCCTAACCCTAACCCTAACCCTAACCCTAACCCTAACCCTAACCCTAACCCTAACCCTAACCCTAACCCTAACCCTAACCCTAACCCTAACCCTAACCCTAACCCTAACCCTAACCCTAACCCTAACCCTAACCCTAACCCTAACCCTAACCCTAACCCTAACCCTAACCCTAACCCTAACCCTAACCCTAACCCTAACCCTAACCCTAACCCTAACCCTAACCCTAACCCTAACCCTAACCCTAACCCTAACCCTACCCCTACCCCTACCCCTACCCCTACCCCTACCCCTACCCCTAACCCTAACCCTAACCCTAACCCTAACCCTAACCCTAACCCTAACCCTAACCCTAACCCTAACCCTAACCCTAACCCTAACCCTAACCCTAACCCTAACCCTAACCCTAACCCTAACCCTAACCCTAACCCTAACCCTAACCCTAACCCTAACCCTAACCCTAACCCTAAACCCTAACCCTAACCCTAACCACAACCCTAACCCTAACCACAACCCTAACCACAACCCTAACCCTAACCACAACCCTAACCACAACCCTAACCACAACCCTAACCACAACCCTAACCACAACCCTAACCACAACCCTAACCCTAACCACAACCCTAACCACAACCCTAACCACAACCCTAACCACAACCCTAACCACAACCCTAACCACAACCCTAACCACAACCCTAACCACAACCCTAACCCTAACCACAACCCTAACCACAACCCTAACCACAACCCTAACCACAACCCTAACCACAACCCTAACCCTAACCCTAACCCTAACCCTAACCCTAACCACAACCCTAACCACAACCCTAACCACAACCCTAACCACAACCCTAACCACAACCCTAACCCTAACCCTAACCCTAACCCTAACCCTAACCCTAACCCTAACCACAACCCTAACCACAACCCTAACCCTAACCCTCACCACAACCCTAACCACAACCCTAACCACAACCCTAACCACAACCCTAACCACAACCCTAACCACAACCCTAACCCTAACCACAACCCTAACCCTAACAACAACCCTAACCACAACCCTAACCACAACCCTAACCACAACCCTAACCCTAACCACAACCCTAACCCTAACCACAACCCTAACCCTAACCACAACCCTAACCACAACCCTAACCACAACCCTAACCACAACCCTAACCCTAACCACAACCCTAACCACAACCCTAACCACAACCCTAACCACAACCCTAACCCTAACCACAACCCTAACCACAACCCTAACCCAAACCACAACCCTAACCCTAACCCTAACCCTAACCCTAACCCTAACCTAACCCTAACCCTAACCCTAACCCTAACCCTAACCCTAACCCTAACCCTAACCACAACCCTAACCCTAACCACAACCCTAACCCTAACCACAACCCTAACCACAACCCTAACCCTAACCCTAACCCTAACCCTAACCCTAACCCTAACCCTAACCCTAACCACAACCCTAACCACAACCCTAACCACAACCCTAACCACAACCCTAACCCTAACCCTAACCCTAACCACAACCCTAACCCTAACCCTAACCCTAACCCTAACCACAACCCTAACCCTAACCACAACCCTAACCACAACCCTAACCACAACCCTAACCACAACCCTAACCACAACCCTAACCCTAACCACAACCCTAACCACAACCCTAACCACAACCCTAACCACAACCCTAACCACAACCCTAACCCTAACCACAACCCTAACCACAACCCTAACCACAACCCTAACCCTAACCACAACCCTAACCACAACCCTAACCACAACCCTAACCCTAACCACAACCCTAACCACAACCCTAACCACAACCCTAACCCTAACCACAACCCTAACCACAACCCTAACCACAACCCTAACCACAACCCTAACCACAACCCTAACCCTAACCACAACCCTAACCACAACCCTAACCACAACCCTAACCACAACCCTAACCACAACCCTAACCACAACCCTAACCCTAACCACAACCCTAACCACAACCCTAACCACAACCCTAACCCTAACCACAACCCTAACCACAACCCTAACCACAACCCTAACCACAACCCTAACCCTAACCCTAACCACAACCCTAACCACAACCCTAACCACAACCCTAACCACAACCCTAACCACAACCCTAACCACAACCCTAACCACAACCCTAACCACAACCCTAACCCTAACCACAACCCTAACCCTAACCACAACCACAACCACAACCACAACCCTAACCACAACCCTAACCCTAACCCGTACCCTAACCCGTACACAAACCCGTACCCTAACCCGTACCCTATCCCGTACCCTAACCCTAACCCGTACCCTAACCCTAACCCTAACCCTAACCCTAACCCTAACCCGTACCCTAACCCTAACCCTAACCCGTACCCTAACCCGTACCCTAACCCGTACCCTAACCCGTACCCTAACCCTAACGCCTAACCCTAAACCCTAACCCTAACCCGTACCCTAACCCGTACCCTAACCCTAACCCGTACCCTAACCCGTACCCTAACCCGTACCCTAACCCGTACCCTAACCCTAACCCGTACCCTAACCCGTACCCGTACCCTAACCCGTACCCTAACCCTAACCCGTACCCTAACCCGTACCCTAACCCGTACCCTAACCCGTACCCTAACCCTAACCTGTACCCTAACCCGTACCCTAACCCGTACCCTAACCCGTACCCTAACCCTAACCCGTACCCTAACCCGTACCCTAACCCGTACCCTAACCCTAACCCGTACCCTAACCCGTACCCTAACCCGTACCCTAACCCTAACCCGTACCCTAACCCTAACCCGTACCCTGACCCGTACCCTAACCCTAACCCTAACCCGTACCCTAACCCGTACCCTAACCCTAACCCGTACCCTAACCCTAACCCGTACCCTAACCCGTACCCTAACCCTAACCCTAACCCGTACCCTAACCCTAACCCGTACCCTAACCCGTACCCTAACTCTAACCCTAACCCGTACCCTAACCCGTACCCTAACCCTAACCCGTACCCTAACCCGTACCCTAACCCGTACCCTAACCCGTACCCTAACCCTAACCCGTACCCTAACCCTAACCCGTATCCTAACCCGTACCCTAACCCGTACCCGTACCCTAACCCTAACCTGTACCCTAACCCTAACCCGTACCCTAACCCTAACCCGTACCCTAACCCGTACCCTAACCCTAACCCTAATCCTAACCCTAACCCGTACCCTAACCCTAACCCGTACCCTAACCCGTACCCGAATCCTAATCCTAACCCGTACCCTAACCCAAACCAGTACCCTAACCCTAACCCAAACTAGTACCCTAACCCTAACCACTACCCACACCCTAACCCTAACCCTAACAAGTACCCTAACCCTAACCAGCACCCTAACTCTACCCAGTACCCTTACCCTAACCCTAACCCTAACCCGTACCCTAACCCTAACCCTAACCCGTACCCTAACCCGTACCCTAACCCGTACCCTAACCCTAACCCGTACCCTAACCCGTACCCTAACCCGTACCCTAACCCTAACCCGTACCCTAACCCTAACCCTAACCCGTACCCTAACCCGTACCCTAACCCCTACCCTAACCCGTACCCTAACCCTAACCCGTACCCTAACCCGTACCCTAACCCTAACCCGTACCCTAACCCGTACCCTAACCCGTACCCTAACCCGTACCCTAAGCCTAACCCGTACCCTAACCCGTACCCTAACCCTAATCCTAACCCTAACCTGTACCCTAACCCTAACCCGTACCCTAACCCGTACCCGAATCCTAATCCTAACCCGTACCCTAACCCAAACCAGTACCCTAACCCTAACCACTACCCACACCCTAACCCTAACCCTAACAAGTACCCTAACCCTAACCAGCACCCTAACTCTACCCAGTACCCTTACCCTAACCCTAACCCGTACCCTAACCCAAACCAGTACCCTAACCCTAACCCAAACTAGTACCCCAACCCTAACCACTACCCACACCCTAACCCTAACCCTAACAAGTACCCTAACCCTAACCAGCACCCTAACTCTACCCAGTACCCTTACCCTAACCCTAACCAGTACCCTAACCCGTACCCTAACCCTACCCAGTACCCTAACCCTAACCCGTACCCTAACCCTACCCAGTACCCGTACCCTAACCAGTACCCTAACCCGTACCCTAACCCGTACCCTAACCCGTGCCCTACCCAGTACCCTAACCCTAACCAGTACCCTAACCCTATCCAGTACCCTAACCCGTACCCTAACCCTAACTCGTACCCTAACCCTAACCAGTACCCTAACCAATATCCTAACCCTAACCCTAACCAGTACCCTAACCCTACCCAGTACCCTAACCCTACCCAGTACCCTAACCCTAACCAGAACCCTTACCCTTACCCTAACCAGTACCTTACCCTAACCCTACCCAGTACCCTAACCCTAACCAGTACCCTAACCCGTACCCTAACCAGTACCCTAACCCTTACCAGTACCATAACCCTAACCAGTACCCTAACCCTACCCAGTACCCTAACCCTCACCAGTACCCTAACCCTACCCAGTACCCTAACCCTAACCAGTACCCTACCCAGTACCCTAACCCTAACCAGTACCCTAACCCGTACCCTAACCAGTACCCGTACCCTAACCAGTACCCTAACCCTAACCCTACCCAGTACCCTAACCCTAACCAGTACCCTAACCCGTACCCTAACCAGTACCCTAACCCTACCCAGTACCCTAACCCTAACCAGTACCCTAACCCTACCCAGTACCCTACCCAGTACCCTAACCCTAACCAGTACCCTAACCCGTACCCTAACCCGTACCCTATCCCGTACCCTAACCCTAACCCGTACCCTAACCCTAACCCTAACCCTAACCCGTACCCTAACCCTAACCCTAACCCGTACCCTAACCCGTACCCTAACCCGTACCCTAACCCGTACCCTAACCCTAACCCCTAACCCTAAACCCTAACCCTAACCCGTACCCTAACCCGTACCCTAACCCTAACCCGTACCCTAACCCGTACCCTAACCCGTACCCTAACCCGTACCCTAACCCTAACCCGTACCCTAACCCGTACCCGTACCCTAACCCGTACCCTAACCCTAACCCGTACCCTAACCCGTACCCTAACCCGTACCCTAACCCGTACCCTAACCCTAACCCGTACCCTAACCCGTACCCTAACCCGTACCCTAACCCTAACCCGTACCCTAACCCTAACCCGTACCCTGACCCGTACCCTAACCCTAACCCTAACCCGTACCCTAACCCGTACCCTAACCCGTACCCTAACCCTAACCCGTACCCTAACCCTAACCCGTACCCTAACCCGTACCCTAACCCTAACCCTAACCCGTACCCTAACCCTAACCCGTACCCTAACCCTAACCCGTACCCTAACTCTAACCCTAACCCGTACCCTAACCCGTACCCTAACCCTAACCCGTACCCTAACCCGTACCCTAACCCGTACCCTAACCCGTACCCTAACCCTAACCCGTACCCTAACCCTAACCCGTACCCTAACCCGTACCCTAACCCGTACCCGTACCCTAACCCTAACCTGTACCCTAACCCTAACCCGTACCCTAACCCGTACCCTAACCCGTACCCTAACCCTAACCCTAATCCTAACCCTAACCCGTACCCTAACCCTAACCCGTACCCTAACCCGTACCCGAATCCTAATCCTAACCCGTACCCTAACCCAAACCAGTACCCTAACCCTAACCCAAACTAGTACCCTAACCCTAACCACTACCCACACCCTAACCCTAACCCTAACAAGTACCCTAACCCTAACCAGCACCCTAACTCTACCCAGTACCCTTACCCTAACCCTAACCCTAACCCGTACCCTAACCCTAACCCTAACCCGTACCCTAACCCGTACCCTAACCCGTACCCTAACCCTAACCCGTACCCTAACCCTAACCCGTACCCTAACCCTAACCCGTACCCGTACCCTAACCCCTACCCTAACCCGTACCCTAACCCTAACCCGTACCCTAACCCGTACCCTAACCCTAACCCGTACCCTAACCCGTACCCTAACCCGTACCCTAACCCGTACCCTAAGCCTAACCCGTACCCTAACCCGTACCCTAACCCTAATCCTAACCCTAACCTGTACCCTAACCCTAACCCGTACCCTAACCCGTACCCGAATCCTAATCCTAACCCGTACCCTAACCCAAACCAGTACCCTAACCCTAACCACTACCCACACCCTAACCCTAACCCTAACAAGTACCCTAACCCTAACCAGCACCCTAACTCTACCCAGTACCCTTACCCTAACCCTAACCCGTACCCTAACCCAAACCAGTACCCTAACCCTAACCCAAACTAGTACCCCAACCCTAACCACTACCCACACCCTAACCCTAACCCTAACAAGTACCCTAACCCTAACCAGCACCCTAACTCTACCCAGTACCCTTACCCTAACCCTAACCAGTACCCTAACCCGTACCCTAACCCTACCCAGTACCCTAACCCTAACCCGTACCCTAACCCTACCCAGTACCCGTACCCTAACCAGTACCCTAACCCGTACCCTAACCCGTACCCTAACCCGTGCCCTACCCAGTACCCTAACCCTAACCAGTACCCTAACCCTATCCAGTACCCTAACCCGTACCCTAACCCTAACTCGTACCCTAACCCTAACCAGTACCCTAACCAATATCCTAACCCTAACCCTAACCAGTACCCTAACCCTACCCAGTACCCTAACCCTACCCAGTACCCTAACCCTAACCAGAACCCTTACCCTTACCCTAACCAGTACCTTACCCTAACCCTACCCAGTACCCTAACCCTAACCAGTACCCTAACCCGTACCCTAACCAGTACCCTAACCCTTACCAGTACCATAACCCTAACCAGTACCCTAACCCTACCCAGTACCCTAACCCTCACCAGTACCCTAACCCTACCCAGTACCCTAACCCTAACCAGTACCCTACCCAGTACCCTAACCCTAACCAGTACCCTAACCCGTACCCTAACCAGTACCCGTACCCTAACCAGTACCCTAACCCTAACCCTACCCAGTACCCTAACCCTAACCAGTACCCTAACCCGTACCCTAACCAGTACCCTAACCCTACCCAGTACCCTAACCCTACCCAGTACCCTACCCAGTACCCTAACCCTAACCAGTACCCTAACCCGTACCCTAACCCGTACCCTACCCAGTACCCTAACCCTAACCAGTACCCTAACCCTAACCCTACCCAGTACCCTAACCCGTACCCTAACCAGTACCGTAACCCGTACCCTAACCAGTACCCTAACCCTACCCAGTACCCACACCCTAACCCTACCCAGTACCCTAACCCTACCCAGTACCCACACCCTAACCCTACCCACTACCCTAACCCTACCCAGTACCCACACCCTAACCCTAACCAGTACCCTAACCCTACCCCGTACCCTCTTTCCAAAGCTTACCTGGGCAGCATCTGCAAATAGAAGAGGCACACGCTCCATCGCTGAGCCCTGTAATACTTTGGCATTACTCACAAGGCCAGCCCGAGACCCCCAGCCCAGCACATGCGGCCCCACGCTCAGCTCTCCCATTCCACGAGCACAGAGGACATGGCGCTCTCCCCCCAGCACAGCACAGCACGGCCTCAAACAAGCCCCACCTCCCCCATTCCATGAGCACAGAGGACACGGCGCTGTCCCATTCCCCCCAGCCCAGACAGCACCGCGCAGTCAAACACCGCCCCAGCTCCCCCGTTTCACAAGCACAAAGGGCACGGCGCTCTCCCCCCACGCAGCCCCAGACACGGCCCAGCTCCCCCGTTCCACAAGCACAGAGGACACGGCGCTGCCCCCCCCACGCAGCCCCAGACACGGCCCAGCTCCCCCATTCCACAAGCACAGAGGACACGGCGCTCTCCCCACCTCAGCCCAGCACAGTGTAGCCAAACACCCCCAGCTTGAATGTCACAGATCTCCTTTCCTACATCTGTGCAGATGCCACACATGGGTACCTATCCACGTTTTCTCAAGCCTACACAGAACCAAGATTTCCTCACCCTCCAATATCCCGAGGTGAGTATTCTGGTTAGTTAGTACAGCGAGCCCCCTCTCCTTGCAAACAAGGGACCATTTTCCCTGGCAATTTCTCTAAGGGTTAGGATTTCTTAAAACGGTTGTTGTGCCACCAAACCTGCTTGGGATCTTTCCCAGCTTTTGGCTGTCTGTGGATTTAAAAAGCACACACTCTCTTCCATCTTCCAACAGCAAAACCACAAAATGCTCCTGACCCACAGTGTAACCCTAAGGATGGGCACCCCCACCTCATCATTCTGACAGAGCCGTCCAGCACCCCCAACCCACACGTCGGATCTGAGTAGAGCAGCACAGATATGGCAACACCAAGAGTGGAAACAGCAGCCCCACTGATGGGATTCCCGCAGCAGGAGACACGCACAGAGGGACACCTTTGGCCTCATACAACCAATACTGATTTTCCTCCAAATCTGTTCCCCAAAACCATCCGCTCACAACACTGTGCCAAACAGCATGTGGCAATAAAACTTTGATGCCTTCAAAACAGCCAAGTTGTTGGGTGCTTGCTATTTGCTTCCCCTTGCTATTGTTAGTCCCCCAGAAACTCTGCTCATAGCCCAGTTATCACTACTGCCTCAAGCATTTCCCTCTGTGGTATTACCAGCGCATTTACACAGGCAAGGAACTTAACAGCTCTTCTAAAGTTAACCATCTGCCAATTACAGCCACAAAAGAAAAACAACAGGAAAAGAGGGCTCAGGCAGCCAGAGAGCTCTGCAGGTGGCACCAGGCAACATCACACTTGCTGAAACACATCCTTTTGCACAGAGGAGGAGACAGGTCTATATTATGGCAGGTTGTGCCCTTCCCACAGTGCCAAAAAAAATCACACGCAGAACCAAGTAAGACTCACAGATAAGCTGAGGGGAAAAAAATGGCAAAAGCACACAGCCCAGGACATTCTCTTGCCAATCATTCCAAGGAATCATTCCTCTAGGAAAAGAGGCAAGGGTTTATCAAGCAATGCACAACTTAGCAAGTCAGTTTACCTAGTACCAGCAGGTTTTGTGCACAGAGAAAACAAAACTCCCTAGTTTTAGTAGCAAAACTATCAGTGGAAACTACAGTCTGGTTACAGCAGTAAGCTTCCCACAGCAGTTTCAGGTACCTTCCTTTGTAGCTCAGCCCCAAAGTAGAAACTCCTCTCGACTGCTCCTGAGACAGGCCATTAATTGCAACTTTTGGTGCTCAGGAAAGCTAGTCCCTCCCCTAAGTCCTGGCTCACCTGCCCGAGCACCTAGAGTGCTTATATTCCACCTCGCTCCCTGCTTTGCATGTTCATATCCAGAAAAGAAACCTCCAAGCTCTTCCTCCAGTCCGAGCTGCATCTTCCCTGCAACCCCCCAGTCCCTTACCTGTTCATGTGCACTGCTCCCCGGCACATCCCTCGGCCCCGTCCTTCAGCGATGATCCAGGTATCTCAGGTGCTTGGCCCAGCCCCGGCGAGACGCTTTCACTGTCACTGCTGGAGAGACTCCTTGGAATCAACTGCTCCTCTGCAGAAAATCCCCATCTAAAGAAGCACCCTTTCCAAAAGCCCCAGATAACCACCCAGCAGGGCCCGCCCCTCATCATCCTCACTGGCCACACCTGAGGCTGTCCTGCCCCTCGTCATCCTCACTGGGCACACCTGAGGCTGTCCCGCCCCTCGTCATCCTCACTGGCCACACCTGAGGCTGTCCCGCCCCTCGTCATCCTCACTGCCCACTCATGGGGCTGTCCCGCCCCTCGTCATCCTCACTGCCCACTCATGGGGCTGTCCCGCCCCTCGTCATCCTCACTGCCCACTCATGGGGCTGTCCCGCCCCTCGTCATCCTCACTGCCCACTCATGGGGCTGTCCCGCCCCTCGTCATCCTCACTGGCCACACCTGAGGCTGTCCCGCCCCTCGTCATCCTCACTGGCCACACCTGAGGCTGTCCTGCCCCTCGTCATCCTCACTGGCCACACCTGAGGCTGTCCCGCCCCTCGTCATCCTCACTGGCCACACCTGAGGCTGTCCCGCCCCTCGTCATCCTCACTGGGCACACCTGAGGCTGTCCTGCCCCTCGTCATCCTCACTGGCCACACCTGAGGCTGTCCCGCCCCTCGTCATCCTCACTGGGCACACCTGAGGCTGTCCTGCCCCTCGTCATCCTCACTGGCCACACCTGAGGCGTTCCTGCCCCTCGTCATCCTCACTGCCCGCTCATGGGGCTGTCCCTCATGGGAGGGGACAGAATGGTGCTTGGCCCCTCAGGTGGGCGAGTGACTTGGGGGTGCGGGCAGAGGCGGCGCGAGCCGGGGGGGGCGGGAACTGTAAACGGCCAGGAATGATTCGTACACCCATCAAATCATTATTAATTGGAAACCGATTCCCTCATCTCTGTCCTTGTTTCTCTTGGCTGCAAAACCCAATGATCCCCACTGGCTACTGTTTAGGGTGCTTTTCTTCTACTGCTCTTTCCTCCCCGCTGAAACCTCCTGACATATTCAGAGCTTTGTTGGAGGCAAGCCCCTCTGAGGTATTTCCTCTCGTGCCAATGCTGTGGGATGAAGGAGTAAAGAAAGCACGTCGAGAGTTCCTTCTACCCCCTTCTTTGCTCCCTAGGAGCGATGCCGCCTGCCCTCCGAGTGTGGGACAGCACAGCTGCCTGACTCCCCTCTCTCCAAAGAGCTTCCAGTGAGCAATTGCTGCAAAGACCCAAATCCCAGCATTTAGGGCTCTTGGAATGCCGCTGGGAAACACCTCGTTCGAGGGGACTGGATTTTTCCCGGAGTGTGGAATGGATTCAAAAAAAAAAAAAGGGAAAAAAGGAAAAAAACAGAGGAAAAAAGGGGAAAAGAAGGGAAAGAAAGGGAAAAAAGGGAAAAAAGGGGAAAAGGGAAAAAAGGGAAAAAAGGGAAAAAAGGGAAAAAAGAGGGGAAAAAAGGAAAAAAATTAATCAGTAAATTTGCTAATTAGGTAAAAAATTATTTGTTTAATTAGTAAATTGCTTAAAAAATTATTAGGTAATAACACAGCTAGCCAAAAAGAAAGACCTGACCCTCTGCCTCTCAAGTGCAGTTGGTGTGCCACTCTCGGCACTGCGTGGACAGCAAGAGTTTTCCGTGTGGGCCCCTTTGGTCTGTGAGAAATCTTCATCCTTATGGAATTTTAGCCATCAGACGGCCCATTTCAGCATCATGGGGACAAAGACAAGGCTTGGAGGGAATTGCAAGTTCCCTTCTGCATAGAGCATTTTGGATACATCCCCAAATTAAATGAAGTTTATTGGTTTTGTGTTGTCAGTGAGGAACTGGGCAAGAGGCCGAATATCTTTCTGTCCTTAGAAGAAGAACCCAATCCCATCCCTGTTCATCCCAGTCCCTCCCCAGTTCCCATCCCAATGCCTCCCAAGTGCCCTCCCTCCCATCGCAATCCCTCCCCAGTGCCACCAGTGCCTCCAGTCCCCTCCCACTTCCCTCCCAGTTCCCCCTGTACCCCCAGTCCCGTGCTATTCTTCTTCCAGTGCCACTCCCAGTGCCTCCCCAGTTCCCATACTGGTCACACTGGAGTCGGTCCCATTGCTAATTTGACCCTTTATTAACAACTGGACAACAGGGTGAAAGGTCACTTGTTGTTTTGGGAGGGGGGAGTGTCTTAGGGGGGGCCCAGCATGCACTGGGAGGTCTCAGAGGGATCCCAGGGCACATTGGAGTGGGTCTCAAGGGGCTTCCAGGGATCACTGAAGGGGTGTCAGGGGGGTCCCAGGGGTAAGTGGGGAGGGGGGATCCCAGGGATTCCAGGGGTGTCCCAGGGGTCATTGGAGTGGTCTCAGGGGGGTCCCAGGGCACATTCGGGGGGGTCTCTGGGGGGGGTATTGGAGGCTCCTGGGAAGGTTTCAAGCGGGAACGGGGGAGGGAGGGGGTCCCAGGGGATATCGGGGGTGCCCTCAGGGTTGGGGGGGGGTCGGGGGGAGGGCAGCCCCTCCCCCCACGCTGCCCCTGCTGAGGGTCCGGCTCCGACCCCTCTCGGCACCGCCCTCACCCCCGGGGGCGCAGCAGGAGCCGGTTCTGGAGCGGGAGAGGCGGGTCATGGCCGAGGCTGCCACTGGGGGAGGGGCAGGGTCAGGACACGCCCCTTCCCTCCCCCCACAAAAACCTGACACCCACTCCCCTTTCCCTTAAACTACACCCGAGTCCCGTAGACCACGCCTCCTTTCTTCAAATCACGCCCTATTGCCCTGAAATCACACTTATTCACCCAAAATCGCCCCCATTTTCTTAAAGCACGCCCCACTCCCCTTAAACCACGCCCACTCCATTTAAACCGCACCCACTGCCTTTCAACCACGCCCCTTTCCCCTTAAACCACACCTCCCTTTTAACCACGCCCCATTGACCTTTAAACCACGCCCATTACTCTTGAAGCCACTCCCCACTTTAAACCACGCCCTCTTTCATGAACCGTGCATGCTCTCCTGAATATTAATGAACCCAATCATGCATATTAATGAGGCCATCCTGTACATTAGAGACCCCCTGGAATATGATAGCAGCTCCTCATGCATATTAATGACTCCAGTGCATATTAATGAGCTCAGTGCCCGTTAATAAGTCCAGGACATATTAACGAGCTCCACAGAGATTAATGAGCCCCTCATGCATATTAATGAGCCCCTCATGCATATTCAGGACTCACTGTAGCCCATCCCCTGCAGGAAGTACTTGAAGGCTTCGGTGAGACGCCCCGGCTTGGGGGAGGCAGGGAAAGGGGTCAGCCCGTGCCCTCCCCCTCGGTGGGGTGGGGGAGAGGTCACGACCCACCCCTCCCACCGTGACCTTTGACCCCTGTCACCTGTGAGATTTGAGGCTGCCCCCCACCGTCGGCCATCTGAAACAAAGGGGGGGGGGTTATGGGAGGGGGAGGTCACGGAAGGGGGGAGGGTCCCCGATTGGGGGACAGGGGTCAAGGGTCACCTTCAGGAAGGAGGTCTGGGTGGGGTCCAGCTTGGCGTTGCACTCCACCTTTGGGGGGGAAGGTGTGTTCATGGGGGTCACATGACCTCGCTCCGGGGGTCACGTGACCCCGCCCAGTCCTCCCCCCCACTCACCACGGCGTCCTCATGGGGGGAGTTGTCGCCCACCACGAGCAGAACGGGGCAGCTGAGGGTGAGAGGTCACAGGGTCAGAGGTCACGGGGGAGAGAGGGGTCACTCCGAGGGCCAAGGAGGTCACTTCAGGGGTCAGAGGGGGTCACCCCGGGGGGAATCTGGTGTCATGGGGTGGCCATGGGGACTGGGGTGAGGGGGTCAGGGGTCACGGGGTCAGAGGTCACTCACCGCAGGCTCCCGGCTCCGCTGCGCTCCAGCCCGAGGTCCCCACGGCTGGAACAGGGGAGGGGCCTTTTAGCCCACGTTCCCCCGGCAACGCCCACCCGCACACCCCCCCGGCCACGCCCTCACCTGGCGAACATGGCCCAGAGCAGCGGCGGGTTCGGCGCCTTCGCCAAACGCTCCCGGAGCCGCCGCACGTGGGGGGGGGCGGCCACCAGCTCGTCCTGCGGGGAGACGCCCCATGGGGGGAGAGAGAGAGAGACCCCCCCCACCCCCAGCAGGGCTGATCTGTCACCTCTGACCCCTGCCTGGGGCCTCTGATGTCCCCCCAAGGACCTCCGACCCCCCCCCTAAGATCTCTGACACCCCCTCCCTCCCCCTAAACCCCCCAAGACTCTCTTGGACCCTCCTGGGAGCCCCCCCTCCAATTCCCCCTCAGACCCCCCCTTGGATTTCCCCCCTCAGTACCCCCCCAGACCTGCATAACTGCCCCCCCCGACCCTCCCAGGCACCCCCCAGACCCCCCAGATCCCCCCGCAAGCCCCCACCTGGGTGAAAAGGTGACTCAGGATCATTTCGGTCGTCGATGTCGTCAGTCCCGTGAGCTGGGTGGGGGGAAGGAGGGAGGAAGCAACACTGTAGGACCCCCAAGGACCCCCTCAGGGCCTCCTCAAGGACCCCCCCAGCCGCCCCCAGCTCACCTTGCTGGCGGCCCAGTCCATCCAGCCCTTGGCACGGGCGTCGATGTTCACCAGCACCAGCCCCTCCACGGCCTCGGGGCGCAGCAGCTTTGAGGGGGAAGGAGCAAGGGGGGTGTGTGGGAGTCACCTGGACCCCCCCTGGCACCCTCAACTCCTCCCGGACTCCCAGGGTCCCCCAACTTGCTCCCAAGGGACCCCCATCCCTCTCAAACCCTCCCAGGGACCACCAACCACTCCTGGACCACCTTAGGGCCCCCCACCCCTCCTGGACTACCACAGGGACTCCCAACCCCTCCCGGACCCTTTCAGGGACCCCAACCCTTCCCAGACCCTTTTGGGGACCTCCAACTTCCTTCCAGGGACCCCCAACCCCTCCTGGACCCTTTCAGGGACCCCAACCCCTCCCAGACCCTTTCAGGGACCCTCAACCCCTCCCATACCCTTTCAGGGACCCTCAACCCCTCCCGGACCCTTTCAAGGACCCCCAACCCCTCCCAGACCCTTTTGGGGACCCCAACCCCTCCCAGACCCTTTCAGGGACCCCCAACCCCTCCCAGACCCTTTCAGGGACCCCAACCCTTCCCAGACCCTTTCAGGGACCCCCAACCCCTCCCAGACCCTTTTGGGGACCCCAACCCTTCCCAGACCCTTTCAGGGACCCTCAACCCCTCCCAGACCCTTTTGAGGACCCCAACCCCTCCCAGACCCTTTCAGGGATCCCCAACCCCTCCCAGACCCTTTTGGGAGGCCCCAACCCTTCCCAGACCCTTTCAGGGACCCTCAACCCCTCCCAGACCCTTTGAGGACCCCAACCCCTCCCAGACCCTTTTGGGGACCTCCAAC
The DNA here is from genome assembly GCA_038380795.1 of Pyrocephalus nanus. NCBI lineage: Eukaryota > Metazoa > Chordata > Aves > Passeriformes > Tyrannidae > Pyrocephalus > Pyrocephalus nanus. The sequence continues at coordinate 22,084 of JAWZSU010000059.1, forward strand.
TTCCTCCCAGGGACCACCAACCCCTCCTGGACCACCGCAGGGCCCCCCAACCCCTCCCGGACCCTTTCAGGGACCCCCAACCCCTCCCAGACCCTTTCGGGGACCCCAACCCTTCCCAGACCCTTTCAGGGACCACCAACCCCTCCCAGACCCTTTTGGGGACCCCAACCCTTCCCAGACCCTTTCAGGGACCCTCAACCCCTCCCAGACCCTTTTGAGGACCCCAACCCCTCCCAGACCCTTTCAGGGATCCTCAACCCCTCCCAGACCCTTTTGGGGACCCCAACCCTTCCCAGACCCTTTCAGGGACCCTCAACCCCTCCCAGACCCTTTTGAGGACCCCAACCCCTCCCAGACCCTTTTGGGGACCTCCAACTTCCTCCCAGGGACCACCAACCCCTCCTGGACCACCGCAGGGCCCCCCACCCCTCCTGGACTACCACAGGGACTCCCAACCCCTCCCGGACCCTTTCAGGGACCCCAACCCTTCCCAGACCCTTTTGGGGACCTCCAACTTCCTTCCAGGGACCCCCAACCCCTCCTGGACCCTTTCAGGGACCCCAACCCCTCCCAGACCCTTTCAGGGACCCTCAACCCCTCCCATACCCTTTCAGGGACCCTCAACCCCTCCCGGACCCTTTCAAGGACCCCCAACCCCTCCCAGACCCTTTTGGGGACCCCAACCCCTCCCGGACCCTTTCAGGGACCCCCAACCCCTCCCAGACCCTTTCGGGGACCCCAACCCTTCCCAGACCCTTTCAGGGACCACCAACCCCTCCCAGACCCTTTTGGGGACCCCAACCCTTCCCAGACCCTTTCAGGGACCCTCAACCCCTCCCAGACCCTTTTGAGGACCCCAACCCCTCCCAGACCCTTTCAGGGATCCTCAACCCCTCCCAGACCCTTTTGGGGACCCCAACCCTTCCCAGACCCTTTCAGGGACCCTCAACCCCTCCCAGACCCTTTTGAGGACCCCAACCCCTCCCAGACCCTTTTGGGGACCTCCAACTTCCTCCCAGGGACCACCAACCCCTCCTGGACCACCGCAGGGCCCCCCAACCCCTCCCGGACCCTTTCAGGGACCCCCAACCCCTCCCAGACCCTTTTGGGGACCCCAACCCTTCCCAGACCCTTTCAGGGACCACCAACCCCTCCCAGACCCTTTTGGGGACCCCAACCCTTCCCAGACCCTTTCAGGGACCCTCAACCCCTCCCAGACCCTTTTGAGGACCCCAACCCCTCCCAGACCCTTTCAGGGATCCTCAACCCCTCCCAGACCCTTTTGGGGACCCCAACCCTTCCCAGACCCTTTCAGGGACCCTCAACCCCTCCCAGACCCTTTTGAGGACCCCAACCCCTCCCAGACCCTTTTGGGGACCTCCAACTTCCTCCCAGGGACCACCAACCCCTCCTGGACCACCTTAGGGCCCCCCACCCCTCCTGGACTACCACAGGGACTCCCAACCCCTCCCGGACCCTTTCAGGGACCCCAACCCTTCCCAGACCCTTTTGGGGACCTCCAACTTCCTTCCAGGGACCCCCAACCCCTCCTGGACCCTTTCAGGGACCCCAACCCCTCCCAGACCCTTTCAGGGACCCTCAACCCCTCCCATACCCTTTCAGGGACCCTCAACCCCTCCCGGACCCTTTCAAGGACCCCCAACCCCTCCCAGACCCTTTTGGGGACCCCAACCCCTCCCGGACCCTTTCAGGGACCCCCAACCCCTCCCAGACCCTTTCGGGGACCCCAACCCTTCCCAGACCCTTTCAGGGACCACCAACCCCTCCCAGACCCTTTTGGGGACCCCAACCCTTCCCAGACCCTTTCAGGGACCCTCAACCCCTCCCAGACCCTTTTGAGGACCCCAACCCCTCCCAGACCCTTTCAGGGACCCTCAACCCCTCCCAGACCCTTTTGAGGACCCCAACCCCTCCCAGACCCTTTTGGGGACCTCCAACTTCCTCCCAGGGACCACCAACCCCTCCTGGACCACCGCAGGGCCCCCCAACCCCTCCCGGACCCTTTCAGGGACCCCCAACCCCTCCCAGACCCTTTTGGGGACCCCAACCCCTCCCGGACCCTTTCAGGGATCCTCAACCCCTCCCATACCCTTTCAGGGAACCCAACCCTTCCCATACCCTTTCAGGGACCCCCAACCCCTCCCAGACCCTTTCAGGGACCTCCAACTTCCTCCCAGGGACCTCCAACCCCTCCAGGACCCCTCCAGGGCCCTCCAACCCCTTCTGGACCCCCCCAGCCCCTCAAATCCCCCCCAGACTCACCCCGAACTTTGCCAGCACGAAGGCTCCGGCCCCCACCCCTATCCCGACGATGCTTTTGATGCTGGGGGAGGGGGGTTAGAGGACAGAGGTCAGAGGTCATGGGGGGGTGGGGCCGGCCCCTCCTCCACCCCACTTCCAACTCCCCCCAGACTCACCCCAGGGCCTGCAGGACCCCCGGGAGCATCTCAGCCAACTGCTCCAGGGAGGGGTACTGGTACCTGGGGGGGCAAACTGGGGTCAGACTGGGGGCAAACTGGGGTCAGACTGAGGGCAAACTGGGGGCAAACTGGGGTCAGACTGGGGGCAAACTGGGGACGGACTGAGGGCAAACTGGGGTCAGACTGAGGGCAAACCAGGGTCAGACTGAGGGCAAACTGGGGACGGACTGGGGGCAAACTGGGGGCAAACTGGGGTCAGACTGGGGGCAAACTGGGGGCAAACTGGGGACGGACTGGGGGCAAACTGGGGACAGACTGAGGGCAAACTGGGGGCAAACTGGGGTCAGACTGAGGGCAAACCGGGGTCAGACTGAGGGCAAACTGGGGACGGACTGGGGATGGACTGGGGGCAAACTGGGGACAAACTGGGGATGGACTGGGGGCAAACTGGGGACGGACTGGGGGCAAACTGGGGACAGACTGAGGGCAAACTGGGGTCAGACTGAGGGCAAACTGGGGCAGACTGAGGGCAAACTGGGGACAGACTGGGGTCAGACTGAGGGCAAACTGGGGATGGATTGGGGGCAAACTGGGGTCAGACTGAGGGCAAACCGGGGTCAGACTGGGGACAGACTGGGGGTGGACTGGGGGCAAACTGGGGTCAGATTGGGGTCAAACTGGGGATGGACCGGGGGCAAACTGGGGGCAGACTGGGGGAGGACTGGGGGCAAACTGGGGTCACACTGGGGGCAAACTGGGGTCAGACTGAGGGCAAACTGGGGACAGACTGAGGGCAAACTGGGGATGGACTGGGGGCAAACTGGGGTCAGACTGGGGGCAAACTGGGGTCAGACTGAGGGAAACTGGGGCAGACTGAGGGCAAACTGGGGTCAGACTGGGGTCAGACTGAGGGCAAACTGGGGTCAGACTGAGGGCAAACTGGGGACGGACTGGGGGCAAACTGGGGGCAGAAGTGTCAAATACAGGTAGGGCATGGTGGGGCTGGGGGGGTGGGCGTGTCCATGGGCATTACCCAGGTGGGCAGGGAGGGGCTGTGGGGGGGTGGGCGTGTCTGTGGGCGTTACCCAGGTGGGCAGGGTGGGGCTGTGGGGGGTGGGTGTGTCTGTGGGTGTTACCCAGGTGGGCAGGGCAGGGCAATGGGTGTGGGCGTGTCCATGGGCATTACCCAGGTGGGCAGGGCGGGGCTGTGGGGGGGTGGGCGTATCTGTGGGTGTTACCCAGGTGGGCAGGGCGGGGCTGTGGGGGGTGGGCGTGTCCGTTACCCAGGTGGGTAGGGCGGGGCCCCCTCCTCCATGCCGGGCGGGTCGAGGTGCACGAGGTGGAAGCTCCGGGCGATCTCGGCCATCTCCTCGTGCTCGAACAGGGGGGCAAAGCACGTCTCGTCTTGGGGGCGAGAAGGGGGGGGGGGGTCACCTCGAGGTGGGGGAGGGGCGGGAGGGTCTCCTCTCCCCCTCCTGCCGTGCTGATTTTTGGGGAGGGGGAAGGGGGGGGGACACACTCACGGGTGTGCCCCACGTCCGGGAAGGTGAGCAGGGCAGGCCGGCCGGGCCGGGGGGACCCCGAAATCCAGGCGTGGACCCCCCCGAACGGCGTCTCCAAAAACTGTGGGGGGAAGTTGAGGGGGAAGGAACAAGGATCACCCCCCCCCACCGGGGGGAGGAACCGAAAATTGAGGTCCTGAGCCCCCCAAAAACGACCCCAGAGGGCAGCAGAAACAGCCCCGAAGTGCCCGATCTGCTCCCAAAATGAGCCCTTTTCACCCCAAAACAACCCTCTGACTCCAAATATTGGCTCCTTTTGCCCCAAAATGGGCTCTTCTCACCCCAGTTTCCCCCCAAATTCCCGGTATTTGTGCACAAATTCACCCCTTTTTCTCCCTAAATCCCAAATATCACCTTTTGGTCCATAAATCTCCCCTTTTCTTCCCAATCCCCCCCTTATTTCCCCCAAATTCCCCTTTTCCCCCCCTCCTTTCCCCCCAAATTCCCTTCCCCGCCCCCCAGGCCCCGCCCCCCCCTCACGGTTTTCCCCAAACCTGCCCCTTTTCCTGCCCCCCCCAAAGAATCCCCCAAACCAGCCCCTTTCCCCCCACCCCCCGGATCCCAAACCCCCCTTTTTTCGCCCCAAAACACCCCTTGTGAAGCCCCGGACAGTGCCGGGAGGGGTGGGGTGGGGGAGGGGCGGGGTGGGGGAGGGGCGGCGTTGGGTGGGCCCGCCCCTCTCCCCCCCTTCCCCCTCCCCTTCCCCTCCCAAAATCTCACCTTGACCTCCGGCGGTGGGGGAGGGGCGGCCTCTTGGAGCTCCATGACCCTGATTTTTTTATTTTGGGGGGCAGTGGGGTCAGAGGTCACGACCCTTCCCCCGACCCCTCCCCTCCCCCCACCCCCCTCGCCCCCTCCCCTCCCCCCACCCCCCCCGGGGGGGGCGACCCCGGGGTCGGTACCTGTTGCCACCTTCACGCGCCCTCTGGGAAACGGCCCCTCCCCCCACCCCTCCCCCCGCCCAGGCCCCTCCCCCCACCCACACCCCGTTCCCACGGCGGGGGGAGGGGCGGGCGTGGCTAAAAATACACCCCCTGCCCCTCCCCCACCCTCCCCCATGACGCCACTCGAGGGTTGGAATTAACTCGAATTAACTTTAATTAACTTTATTTGACTTTTAATTAACTTAAATCCACTTTAATTAAGGCTCCAAAACGACCTGACTTGGCCCTGCCCCCTCCTTCGTTAATTAAATAATTAATTAAATCTCCACTGGAGTGTGGGGGGGAAGGGGCTGATTCGGAATGTAAATGAGCTGGAATGATTAATTAGGAGCACTGATTAGGCTGAAATAATTAATTAACACCCCCAATTAGGCCCAAATAATTAACTACATTAATCAGTGCTGAATAATTAATTAGGCTGAAATATTAATTAATTACCTATTCCTGGGGCTAATTAAGCTTCAATAATCAGTGAGATTAATCAGCTTTGAGCAATTAATCAGGAGCCCCTTAGCCTTTGGTAATTAATCTTTCCAGGTGTAATTGGCCTCAGTTAATTAATCAACACCCTGAAAAAATTAATCAGTGCAGGTAATGTAGCCTAATAATTAACGGGGGGGGAAGGGCTGATCAGCTAGAAATAATTAATGAATAATTAACCAGCCTGGAACAATTACTAATTAAGGCCTTGGATCTTCAGTTATTGGGGCTAATTAGCCCAGAATAATTAATCGAGGGATCATTCAGCCCTGAATAAATAATTAATGCGGCAGATTTGCCTTGAGTAATTAATCACAGCAATTGATTAACCTCAAATAATACATTAATGGCATTAATCAGCCTCAAATAATACATTAATGGCACTACCCTCAAATAAGTCATTAATGGCACTAATTAACCTCAGATAATACATTAATGGGATTAATTAACCTTGAATAATACACTAACTGGGTTAATCAATCCACAATCATCAATAACAATTAACCTGGAACAAATTAATTGGGTGGGCTAATTCACCTCAAATAATTAACAAGCTGGGCCAATTAGCCTTGACTAATCAATCCATGGGGTTGATCAACCCCGAAATAATTAACCCAGGGTGGTTAATTAGCCTGGGATAACTCACAGAGCAGGGCTAATTAGCCTGGAATAATTAAGAGATGGGGGCTAATTAGCCCGGGGTGGGGGGAGGTCACTGGCCCCTTGTCCTGAGAGTTCATGGCTCATTAAAGGGGGGTAATTAATGCCCTGGGAAGGGGGGAATGACACGGGAATGACACAGGAACGACATGAGAAGAACCCTGGGCTTGAGACAGGCCTGGCATGGGACTGACACGGGACTGACATGGGATTGACAAGGGATTTACAGGAGATTGACACGGGACTGACACGAGATTGTCATGGGATTTACATGGGAACGACACGGCATTGCCACGAGATTTACATGGGACAGTCACGGGGTTTACATGGGATTGACATGGGACAGTCACGGGGTTTACATGGGACTGTCACGGGGTTTACATGGGACTGACACGGGACTGTCACGGGGTTTACATGGGACTGACATGGGACTGTCACGGGATTGACACAGGATTTACATGGGACTGACATGGGACTGTCATGGGATTTACATGAGAATGACATGGGATTGTCACGGGATTCCTGTGGGATTCCTGTGGGGTTAAGGCACAGTCGATGGGGGACGTGGGGAGAGGGACAGCACGGGAAGGGCACGGGACAAACACAGGCTGGACACGGGATCGTCACGGGTCCCTCACGGGGTTTAAAAGGGACTTTAAAGGGATTAAGGCACAACCAGCAGCGAACCCAGGAAGGGACGACACGGGAACGACGTGGGAACGGCACAGGAGGGACACAGGCTCGGCCACACGGGATTCCCACGGGATTAAGGCACCACCGGGATCGACACGGAACCACCATGTGACAACATGGGACGGACACGGGAGGTGGGGGCTTTAAGGCTGGAATCGGCGGGAATTGAACATGGGATGGACACGGAAATGGACACGGGGTGGACACGGGACCAGTGGGGGGGGTTTAAGGCCGGAATCAGCAGGAACAACACATGATGGACACAGGATGGACATGGGACCAATGAAGGGTGTTTGTTTAGGGCTGGAATCAGCAGGAACAACATGTGATGGACACGGGACGGACATGGAACGGACATGGGACCGACGGGGAATGTTTAAGGCCGGAATCAGCAGTAACAACACGTGAACACCACGGGATGGACACGGGACAGACACGGGACGGACATGGGACCAATGAAGGGTGGAATCAGCAGTAACAACACGTGAACACCACAGGATGGACACGGGACGGACACGGCACCGACGAGGGGTGTTAAGGCCGGCATCAGCAGTAACGGCACGAGAACGACACGGGAAGGACACGGGACGGGCCCGGGCGGTCCCTACGCGCGCGCAGCCTCGGCCAGGCGCGGCGCCAGGGCCAGCAGGAGCCTGCGGAGGTGCCGAGCCCCTTCCTGGGCGGCCGCCAGCACCTCCTCGTGGCCGGGGGGCGCCGCCTCGGCCCCGCCGCCTCCTCCCTTCTCCTTCTCCTCCTCGTCCTCGTCGCCCGGGGCCGCGTTGGTGATGAGGGACAGCCCCAGCACGCGCAGCCCGCAGTGCCGCGCCGCCGCCGCCTCCGACACCGTGCTCATCCCTGCGGAATGGGGGCGTGGTCAGCTCGGGGGGGCGTGGTTAGATCGGGGGTGGGCGGGGACAGCTCGGGAATGGGGATGGACAGCCTGGGAATGGGGATGGACAGCTCGGGAATGGGGATGGACAGCCTGGGAATGGGGATGGACAGCCTGGGAATGGGGATGGACAGCTCGGGAATGTGGATGGACAGCCTGGAAATGGGGATGGACAGCTTGGGAATGGGGGTAAACAGCTTGGGAATGGGGATGGACAGCTTGGGGATGAACGAGGACAGCTTGGGAATGGGGATGGACAGCTTGGGAATGGGGATGGACAGCCTGGGAATGGGGATGGACAGCTTGGGGATGGGGATGGACAGCCTGGGAATGGGGATGGACAGCTCGGGAATGGGGGTAAACAGCTTGGGAATGGCCAAGGTTAGCCTGGGAATGGCCAAGGTCAGCCTGGGAATGGCCAAGGTCAGCCTGGGAATGGCCTTGGTCGGTGTGGGAATGGGGGTGGACAGCCTGGGAGTGGCCAAGGTCAAGTTGGGGATGGGGATGGTCTGCTTGGGATTGGGGTGGGCAATTGGGGAGTGCTCCCAGGTGTGTCCCAGTTGTGTCCCCCTTTCCCCCCCCAGCATATCCCTGGCATGCCCAGCCCCTCCTGGGCCCGTCCGGGGCCTGTTTTGGGCCCCGCCGAGGACTCACCGACGGCGTCAGCGCCGAGGCGCCGCAGGAGCCGACACTCGGCCCAGGTCTCGTAGCTGGGCCCCCCCACGCCCACGTAGACCCCCGGGCGGGCGTGGAGCTCGGGCGGGGCCAGGGCCAGCGCCAGGCGCCGCAGGGCGGGGTCGTACGCGTCCGTCATGGCCGGGAAGCGCGGCCCGAACCTGCCGGAAACAGCCCGGGCGTGGGCACGGTCAGCTCAGGAACGGCCAAGGTCAGCTTGGGAATGGGGCTGGACAACGTGGGAACGTCCAGGATAAACCTGGGAATGGCCACGGCCAGCCTGGGAATGGGGATGGTCAACGTGGGAACGTCCAGGATAAACCTGGGAATGGCCACGGTCAGCATGGGAATGGGAATGGTCAGTGTGGGGAATGGCCACGGCCAGCCTGGGAATGGGGATGGTCAGTGCGGGGAATGGCCACGGTCAGCATGGGAATGGAGTTGGACAACTTGGGAATGGGGACGGTCAGCGTGGGAATGGCCAACGGCACCTTGGGAATAGGTACTTGGGAATGGCCAAGCACACCTTGGGAATGCCCAAAGGTCACCCTGGGAACCACCCAGTGCCCCCACCCCGCCGGCCCCCGCCCACCTCTCATCGTTGGGCCCCACCAAGGGGCTGCGCCCGGCCAGCCCGGGCAGGTCGATGTGGTCGCGGATGACCAGCAGGTGCCCCGGGGCCAGGCCGGGGCTCAGGGCGCCCGCGGCGTTGGTCAGCACCAGGGTGTGGACGCCCAGCAGGGCCAGGGTGCGCACCGGCATCACCACCTGGGGGCGGGGCCATGCAAATCAGGGGGGGAGGCGGGAACATGCAAATCGGTGGCGTGGCGTGGGAGCGGGGCTGATTGGGGATGCAGACATGCAAATGATGGGGTGGTTATGCAAATGAGGTGCGTGGTCGTGCAAAAGAGGGGTGTGGTTATGCAAATGAGGGACGGGGCTAATGGGAATTTGGGGGGGGGCAATGTGCAAACGGGGCGTCATCGCCTGCAGGGGGTGCTAAGGGCTGGGGGAGGGGGGATTCATGCAAATGAGGGGCGGGGCTATGTGAATGGAGGTGTGGCTAAGCGAAGGGGTGTGGCCAGAAAAGGGGGAGGAGGGGGAGAATGGAAGGAGCTCTGGCAAAAGGAGGAGTGGCCTAAAGAGAAAGAGCAGGGGCTTAGGAATGGAAGGCATTGAGTGGGTGGGGCTTGTTGAGAAAGGGGTGGGACTTGTGGGCATGACCTGGAGGAGGGAGGGGAAGGGGCGTGTCTCACCTGGGCGGGGCTGTAGCCCTCGTACAGGTGGAACCGGCCCTGCAGGACGGCGCAAGGCCCCGCCCCCAGGCGCCCGACCACCAACCGCCCGGCGTGGCCCTGCACTGGGGGGGACAGGGGGGTCACTCCTGGGTCTGAGGGACCCCCCGAGTGCCCCAGAGTGACCCCCATGGTGACCCCAAACCATCCCCAAAGTGACCCCAAACCGCCACATCCACCCCCAGAAGGACTCCCAAAGTGACCCCAAAGCACCCCACCCACCCCAAAGTGCCCCCAGCACCCTCTCCATCCCCAGAACTGCCCCCCCAGACCCCGAAATTCCCTCCCCACATTCCCCCACTCCCCCGAGGACCCCTCCAATCCCCCCCCCAGCCCCCAAGCACTGCCCCAACCGCCCCCCAGCGCTCTCCCCGTACCGGTGCTGCGTGGGAAGTGGGGGATGTCGGCGTAGTCGAAGCTCTGGGGGTCCGTGAGCTCCTGGGCCAGAGCCCCCAGCCCCGACCCGCAGACCAGGGCGACCTTGGGGGGCTCCCGGAGCCGGGCCCGCAGCCAGGCCGCTGCCTCTGCACAGGCCTCGTAGCTGGGGGGGTGCAAAAACGGCTCCAAAATCACCCCTAACGTCATCCCGGGACCGGTCCCGGAGTCACCCCCAACAGCGTCCCAAAATCATCCCAAAATCACCCCAGCATCAGTCCCAGAATCAGCCCCAACATCATCCCCAAACCACCCACAAAATCATCCCCAAAAGCATCCCAGAACTGGACCAGAATCACCCTCATCAGCATCCCCAAATCACCCGCAAAACAACCCCATCACCCCCCAGGCTCCCCTGGCATCACCCCAGGACCCTTTGGGTGTGCCCCAGTGACCCCAGGAACCCCCAGTGACCCCCAGAATCCCCCCCAGTGACCCCCAGGACCCCCCACTGATCGCCAGTGACCCCCAGGACCCCCCCAGTGACCCCGAGGGGGACCCTCCAGACCCACAGAACGACCCCCAGTGACCCCCCCCACTGACCCCAACCTCCCTAAACCGACCCCAGTTCCCCTCCGGGCCCCACATTTCCCCCCCCACACCACCCGACCTTGACCCTCGCCCAGGAGCCGTTCCAGGCCCGGGCCCGGGGCCAGACGGACTTGGGACCCGAGGCCGTCCCTCCGCCCCCCCAGGAACACCCCCCGGACCCTCCCGAAACCTCCCGACCCCATCCCCGAGCCCCCTCCCCCAAAACGCCCCCTCACAACATGTCGCTGTTCGCCCCCCCCATCCCCGGGGGTCTCGGGGGGGGAGATTATAACACAAGCCACGCCCCCCCCGCATCGATTGGCGGCCAGAGGGATGAGAGACCCCCCCCTTAAACGCCACATTCGCCCCCGAACCGCCACAGTTGGCCCCTGAAAGCCCCATTAACGCCCCCCCAGCATCCCCGTACCTCCCCTCCATCGAGCTGCGAATGCGGCGCCGCCCCCGCGCCCGCCGCTTATATACTAGTGACGTCACCACGCTCAAAGACGCCCCCTCGCGCCGCCGCCACTCGGCCAATCAGCGGCCTCCATGCCCCCTGTGTCGCCATGGAAACCGCCGCGGGTGAAGCTCGGAGGGATGGAATTGAGTGGCGGCAGCAGAGACCAATCAGAGCGGGGAAAGGACGGGAGCATCGCTCAATCGGAGCGCTCGAATGGATTTGGGGGCGGGACGAAGCGGAAAGCGGGGGTGTTGGGGAGAAATCACATGAGGGTGCGAGGGCCAATGAAAGCAGGAGGAGGAACCCGGAAAAGGGGTGGGGGGTGAGCGGGCGGTTGCCTGGCAACGCTAAAGGAGGGGCGTCACGTGAGGCCCGCGGGGCCAATGGGAGGGCGCTGAGGAACCCAAGGGGCTTTGCTGGAAGTTGCCTGGCAACGGCGAGGGCCGTCACGTGAAGCGCGCGGGGCCAATGGGAGCGAGCGAAGGAGGAACCCGGAAAGGCCGGTGCTGGGCGTTGCCTGGCAACGCCGAAAGGTGCATCACGTGACACCGAGAGGGAGCCAATAGGAGACTGGGAGGGGCGGAGCCCGCGGTCACGCTGGCAGGGCGGTCCAATCAGCGGCGAGGCGAGGGGCGCGGCCTCGGCGCTGTCATGGCGGATGGGGAGCGGTCGCCGCTGCTGCCACCCGAGGCGGGGCCGGGCCCGGGCGGGGCCGCCGCCGGTGAGGTTCGGGGAGGGCGGGGTGGGGGTCGGGGGTGTGGTCGTTTTGGGGGGGGCGCTGCTGAGAGACCCTCTCCCCTTCTTTATCCCCCCCCCCTCCTTCTTGCAGGTGCCGGCGGGGAGGCCCCGCCCCCGTACTCGCCTCTGGGCAGCCCCGAGGAGGGGGCGGCTCCCGGGGCCGGGGCGGGGGCGGGAGGGGCCGGCGGGGCGGGCCCGCCCGCCGTGACGTGCCGGGTGTGCCAGCGGCCCATCAGCGTCGAGGGCAAAACCCACCAGCACGTGGTGAAGTGCGGGGGGTGCGGGGAGGCCACGGTGAGGGCGAGGGGTCTGCAGGGGAGCGGGCGGGGTCGAAGGGGGCGCGGTCAGCGGGGGAGGGAAGGGGAAGGATCAAAGTGGGGAGGAAGGGTGTGGTTCGGTGTGGGAGGGGCTTAGAGGGGCGGGGTCTAAAGGGGGCAGGAAAGGGGAGTGTGGAGGCGGGGCCTAAAGGAGATGGGACAAAGGGGGTCTAAAGGGATGGGGGCTGAAGATGGCGGGGCCTAAAGGGGGTGGCACAAAGGGTGGTCTGGAGAGGTGGGGTTGTGGAGGGGGTGCCGTGAGCGTAACCTAAAAGGGGCAGGGCCTACAATGGAATCTTCTGTCTGGCAAGGGGCAGGGCTAAAGTGGGCTGGGTTTTAGGGGGTGGGGCTAAAGTGGGTGGTGGGGTTTTAGGGGGCGAGGGCCTGTCCTGAGGCCACGCCCCCTCCCAAAATTCCGCGCCCCCCCCTCAGCCAATCCGCACGGCCCCCGGCGGGAAGAAATATGTGCGGTGCCCCTGCAACTGCCTGTTGGTGTGCAGGGCCTCGGCCCAGCGCATCGCCTGCCCACGGCCTTACTGGTCAGACTGGGAGCACTGGGAGGGGCACGGGGAGGCGCTGGGAGGGGTCGCTGGGCCATACTGGGAGCATTCTGGGGGTTCCAGGGCCATACTGGGAGCACTAGGGGTCAATTTTGGGGGGCCACTTGGCCATACAGTGGGAGGAATCACTGGGCCATACTGGGATCACCAGAAGAGGTCACTGGGCCATACTGGGATCACTAGGAGGGGTTGCTGGGCCATACTGGGATCACCAGAAGAGATCACTGGGCCATACTGGGATCACTAGAAGGGGTCACTGGGCCATACTGGGAGCATTTTGGGGGTTCCTGTGCTGCACTGGGGATCACTGGGGGGAGGCCCTGGTCCATACTGGGAGCACTGGGCGGGGCCATCGCTCTGCACTGGGATCACTGTCCCCTCCCAGTCTCCCCCAGTCTAACCCAGTTTCCCCCTCCCAGTAAGCGCATCATCAACCTGGGCCCGGTGCACTCGGGGGCTCCCAGCCCGGACCCGCCCCCAGGAGGGGTTCGCGTGGCCTGTGCCCATTGTGGGGGGCCCTTCCTGGTGAGCCCCGCCCCCCTGGTCACACCCAGTCAAACCCTGGCCACACCCCTCTAATCCCTGTCCCATTGGACCACACCCCTCTAAGCCCCCTCCCGCTCCCAGCCACACCCCAATAAGCCCCGCCCCTTTCTGCAGTGGGCATTGGTCTCTGGCCCTAATCTAAACCCCACCCCTGTGACCACACCTCTATAAGCCCCTCCCCGTAACCCCTTCCGCGTGAACAAACCCTGTTAAGTCCCTCCCCTCCCGCCGCTAAGCCCCTCCCCTGTGACCACACCCTTCTAAGCCCCTCCTCTCCACAGTGGGCGGAGCTCCCCGACCGCTCCCTGGCCCGGTGCCCCCATTGCCGCAAGGTGTAAGTGACCCCACCCCTTTTTTGGTGGGCGTGGTCTCTGTGTGACCCTGCCCCCCCTCCTTGTGTGGGCACGCCCCTTTCCCCTCCCCTGGCATGACCACGCCCCTTTTGGCGTATGCAGGTCAGCGATTGGGCGGCGGTTTCCACGGCGACGCTGCCTGTGCTGCCTGCTGGGGGCGCTGCTGATGGGCGGGGCCGCCGCCGGGCTCGCGGTGAGGGGCGGGGCCTACAAGGGAGGGGCCTGGAGGGGGGTGGTGGGGCGGGTGTGGTCCAGATGGGGCGTGGTCTGAAGGGGAGGAGACGGGAGGGGGCGTGGTTTAAAGGGAGGGGCCCAATGGGGGCTCTGGCGCCAGGCGTGATGGCTGGGATTTAGGGTGGGTTGAACTGGGATTTAGGGTGGGTTGAACTGGGATTTAGCTCGGGTTTAACTGGTTGATCCTCCCCCAGGCCGGGACGTGGTGGCTCTGGCGCCGGGCGCGGTGGGTCCCCGCAGCCTGGGCGGCGCTGGGGGCGGGGGCGGGGGCGTGTCTGCTCCGCGCGGCCTATTGGGGCTGCGTGAGGGTCAGCCAGCCCCTCCCTCCCCGCGCCTGACCACGCCCACCCCACCCTGGGACACGCCCACCCCACCTGTGGACACGCCCGTCATGGAGGCCACGCCCACAGCCCACACCTGGGACGCACCTGGAGCTCATGGGACGCGCCCACTTTTTGTTGGACACGCCCTCCCTGGGCGCCACGCCCCCCGCCACACCTGGGGCAGGTGACCCTAGGTTGGCCACGCCCCCTTTTGACCACACGGCCCTCCCAAAATTGTGCTCTGCCCCTTTTCCATCCAGCATGGCCCCTCCCCTTGCATGCCCAAAGCCACACCCCCTTTGTACATAAGCCCCGCCCCTCCATGCCCGCTGTATATTATTATTATTTAATTTACAGCCCTGCTAATTAACCCCCCCTGGGGGGGGGGGACCAGGGCCTTGCGTGTAAATAAACCTGAAATCGCTGGATTTGCCCCTAAAAGTTCAGCTTTATTAAAATACATCCGGGTGGGGGAGGGGCCTACAGGAAGGGGGAGGGGCCCACACGGGCGGGATTTGACCGTAGTTTTGGCGCTGTTTTGGGGTAAATCGGAGGCTAAACGAGCTGGTGGCGCCATCAAAGCCCAGCTCTGGGTGGCTTCATGCTGAGATTCGGCAAATTTGGGGCCATTTGGAGGGAAGTGAAGGCCAATTCAGGCTGATTTTGGGTAATACTGAGCCAATTCTGGGCCATTTTGAGCCAATTCTGGGCCATTTCACACAAATTTAGTCTTGTTTTGAGCACATTACTTGGGCCATTCCGAGTGGACTTGGAGCCAATTTGGTGCCGTTTGAAGCCAATTTAAGTCCATTTCGAGCCAGTTTGGGGCCGTTTGAGTCCATTTCAGTGCCGCTTCAGCAATGCCAGGGCTCTTTAAGCCGATTTGGTGCCGTTTGGGCCGATCTGGGGCCGTTCGGGCCGATCTGCCGCCCGCCCTAGACCGCCAGGTAGGCGGTGATGGGGCAGTGGTCGCTGCCCGGCACGGCCTGGCGGATCTTGCTGTCGCACAGGGCGTCCTCGGCCAGGCGCTGGGACATCACGAAGTAGTCGAGGCGCCAGCCCACGTTGCGGGCGCGGGCGCCGCCCAGGTAGGTCCAGAAGGTGAAGGCGCCGCGCGCCTCGGGGTAGAGGCGGCGGAAGGAGTCGACGAAGCCGGCGCCCAGCAGGCGCGAGAAGCCCTCGCGCTCCTGCGGCGTGAAGCCGGCGCTGCTGCGGTTGGAGCCCGGGTGGCACAGGTCGATCTCGCGGTGCGCCACGTTGAGGTCCCCGCACAGCAGGACGGGCTTGCGCTCGTCCAGGCCCCGCAGGAACTCCAGGAAGGCCGAGTCCCAGCGCAGCCGCGGCTCCAGCCGCACCAGGCCCCGCCCAGCGTTGGGCACGTAGGCGCTGACCACGAAGAGCGACGGGAACTCGGCCGTGATCACCCGGCCCTCCGAGTCGTGCTCGGACGATCCTGCCGGGACAGGGGGGCACACGGCGGGTTGGGGGGGCTGGGGGTTACTGGGAGGGGAGCGGGGGGCACTGGGGGGGGACTGGGAGGGGATTGGGAAGGACTGGGAGGAGATTGGGAGGGACTCAGAGGGACTAGGGGGGGCTGGGAGGGGATTGGGAAGGACTGGGAGGGACTGGGAAGGGATTGGTAGGGGAGTGGGAGGGACTGGGGGGGACTGGGAGGGGATTGTGAGGGACTGGGGGGACTTAGAAGGGATTGGGGAGACTGGGGGAGGGTTTTTTCCGCATTCTGGGGTGGTTTATCCCCATTTTGGAGCATTTTGGGGCAGTTTATACCCACTTTGGGGCAGTTTCTCCTTGTTTTGGGGCGGTTTGTCCCTGTTTTTGGATCTTTGGGGTTGTTCTGGGGTCTCACCGATGCCGTAGGTGACCTTGATGGGCTCAGTCTTGGCCAGCAGCCCCACCCCGCTGTAGCCGGGCTTGCCCTCGGCGCTGGCCCAGAACTGGTGGGGCAGCCCCGGCAGGTCCCGAACCTCGGGGGGCACGGAGGAGCCTGCACATTTCGTCTCCTGCAGGCAAAGAACGTCCGGGGCCTCCTCCTGCACCCACTGCGGGGGTGAGGAGAGACCCCCGGGGTGAGACTCTGAAAAAACAGGGCCAGCACCCCAAAAACCAGGTCTGGGATCCCCCCATAGACCCATATGTGACCCCACAGACCCCTCCCCGCCCACTCCAATCTCTCCTGGTCTCCTTTCTGTCCTTCCCAGTGCCCCCAGTCCCACCTTGGCCCCCCCCCTTCTTGACCCCCCAGTCCCTCCCAGTGCCCCCAGTCCCACCTTGGCCCCCCCCCTTCTTGACCCCCCAGTCCCTCCCAGTGCCCCCAGTCCCACCTTGGCCCCCCCCCTTCTTGACCCCCCCAGTCCCTCTCAGTGCCCCCACTCCCACCTTGGCCCCCCCCTTCTTGACCCCCCCAGTCCCTCCCAGTGCCCCCAGTCCCACCTTGGCCCCCTCCCCTTCTTGACCCCCCCAGTCCCTCCCAGTGCCCCCAGTCCCACCTTGGGCTCCCCCCCTTCTTGACCCCCCCAGTCCCTCCCAGTGCCCCCAGTCCCACCTTGGCCCCCCCTTCTTGACCCCCCCAGTCCCTCCCAGTGCCCCCAGTCCCACCTTGGCCCCCCCTTCTTGACCCCCCCAGTCCCTCCCAGTGCCCCCAGTCCCACCTTGGCCCCCCCCTTCTTGACCCAGGCTCGCAGCCCGTCGACGTTCCACGAGGTCACCTTGAGGGTCCAGCGCCGCCCCCCAGGGGTCTCCTCCCGGAGCGGGGGGTCCTCGTACTGGGGGGCGGGGGAGACCTTTGGCACCTTGCGGGGCACTGGGGGGGGAAACGGGAGGTCACTGGGGGCACTGGGAGAGGCTGGTCGGCCCCTACTGGTCCGTACTGGGTTATCGAGGGCCATACTGGTCCATACTGGTCACTCACCCGCCTCTCCATCATTCGCTGCCTCCTCTTTCCTCCCGCGCTTCGGCATCACCGAGACCACGCCCCTCTCCGCTTCAGGCCGCGCCCCCCTGCACGGGAGAGCCAATCACAGCGCGCTTAGGGCCTCGGAGCCCCCTCCCCGCCGCCCCCAGCAGCCAATCAGCGCCTGCCGCCGCCATGTGGGCCCGAACCGGAGCCAATCAAGGCCCGGGAGGATCTGAACCGGAGCCAATCAGCGCCAGCGGGACTCGAACCGGGGCCAATCAGCGCCCGCCGCTGTCTCGGTTAAACCCGCCCCTCCCCGCAGCCTGCCAATCAATGCCGCCCCTGCCGCCAGCCAATCAGGGCCCGATGTACCTCATTTCCCCCCCCCTTACCGTTTAACCAATTGGAGCCCGCCGCTCTCTCGGTTAGTCCCGCCTCCCGTTCTCGCGACCAATGAGCGCCAGCCGTACCTCAGGGCCCCCGTCACCCCCTCTCCTCCAGCCAATCAGCGGCCGCCGCGAGCGGCGCGAGCGCTTCCCCCGCGCGGGAACTCCTCAATGGGCTCGGGTGGGCTGCACGCGCGGGGGAGGGGGCGTGGCCGGAACCGGAAACGGGGCGGTGTCACGTGACGCCGGAAAGTAGGCGGAGTCGCCGCGAGGGGGAGGGCGGATAAGGCTCGGAAGTGACGTCACGGAGCGGGGCGCGAGGAGCGGCGGGAGGGAGCACCGGGAGGGAGCACCGGGAGCTCCGTGACGTCACTTTACGGTGCCTCTGACGTAATTTTTGCCCCCCTCCACGGGGGCGTGACGTCATGCCGACCGTGCTGGGCCTGGAGGGCTCCGCCAACAAGGTGGGCGCGGGGGTCGTGCGGGACGGCGCCATCCTGAGCAACCGCCGCGCTACCTACGTCACCCCTCCGGGACACGGTGACGTCACGATCCCCTCCCTCCCTCGAGTGACGTCACGCCGCGGGTGTAACCCCTCGCGTGACGTCACGTTGTCTTCTTTCTGCCCCCCAGGGTTCGCCCCCGGCCCCACCGGGCGGCACCACCGCGAGCAGCTCCTCGGCCTGGTCGGGGCCGCTCTCCGGGACGCGGGGGTGGGACCGGCCGAGCTCGACGGGGTGGCCTTCACCAAAGGTGGGTGAGAGGGACCTAAAACACCCCAAAAACACCCTCAAAACCCTTTAAAACACCCCCAAAACCACCCCAAAAGCACCCCTGAAACACCCCCGGGAGATGGATGAGGGGGGCCTTCACCAAAGGTGGGTGAGAGGGACCTAAAACCCCCCTGAAACCCCCCAAAAACAGCCCCAAAACACCCCCACAAACACCCCAAAAACAGCCCCAAAACACTCACTGGCTGTGGTGGCCGCGGTGGTTCCGCACGCTGGCCCAGCTGTGGCTGGGGGTGGTTTTGGGGTGGTTTGGGGGTGGTTTTTGGGGTTGGGTGGTTCTGAGGTGATTTTTGGGGTGATTTGGGGGCGGTTTTTGGGGTTAGGTGGTTCTGAGGTGATTTTTGGGGTGATTTTGGGGTGGTTTCTCGCAGGCCCTGGCATGAGGGCCCCGCTGGCCGTGGTAGCCGATGTGGCCCGCACGCTGGCCCAGCTGTGGCTGGGGGGGCGGTTTTTGGGGTTGGGTGGTTCTGCGGTGATTTTGGGGTTATTTTTGGGTTGATTTTGGGGTGGTTTCTCGCAGGCCCTGGCATGGGGGCCCCGCTGGCCGTGGTAGCCGCCGTGGCCCGCACGCTGGCCCAGCTGTGGCTGGGGGGGTGGTTTTTGGGCTTGGATGGTTCTGAGGTGACTTTGGGGTGACTTTGGGGTGATTTTTGGGGTGGTTTCTTGCAGGCCCTGGCATGGGGGCCCCGCTGGCCGTGGTAGCCGCCGTGGCCCGCACGCTGGCCCAGTTGTGGCTGGGGGGGCGGTTTTTGGGGTTGGGTGGTTCTGAGGTGATTTTGGGGTGGTTTCTCGCAGGCCCTGGCATGGGGGCCCCGCTGGCCGTGGTAGCCGCCGTGGCCCGCACGCTGGCCCAGCTGTGGCTGGGGGGACAGTTTTGGGGTTGGGTGGTTCTGAGGTGATTTTGGGGTGATTTTGGGGTGATTTTTGGGGTGGTTTCTCGCAGGCCCTGGCATGGGGGCCCCGCTGGCCGTGGTAGCCGCCGTGGCCCGCACGCTGGCCCAGCTGTGGGCCCTGCCCCTGCTGGCCGTGAACCACTGCGTGGGGCACATCGAGATGGGGCGGCTGCTCGGGGCCGCCCCCGACCCCGCCGTGCTCTACGTCAGCGGCGGCAACACCCAGGTGGGCCCTGCCTGGGGGCTTCGGGGGATTCTGGGGGAATTTCGGGGGTATCGGGGGGATACCAAGTGGGTTTGGGGCGTTTGGGTGATGGCAGGTTGATCCCAGGTGGTTTTGGGGTGATTTTGGGGGTGATTTTGGGTGATATTGGGTGACGTGAGGTCAATATCGAGTAAGGACAATTAATGAGACTTTGTGGGGCGGTTAATGGGATTTTGGGGGCAATTAATGTCACCTTTGGGATAATTAACGACATTTTGGGGCAATTAGTGAGGTTTTGGGGGGTAATTAGAGAGGTTTTGGTGGCAATTACAAGGATTTTGTGGGTAATTAAGGAGGTTTCAGGGTAATCAATGAGGTTTTTGGGGTGACAAACCCCCCCAGGTGATCTCGTACTCGCGGCACCGGTACCGGATCCTGGGGGAGACCCTGGACGTGGCCGTGGGGAACTGCATCGACCGCCTGGCCCGGCTGCTGCAGGTCATTAGCGCTAATTAGCGCTAATTAGGGCTCATGGGAGGAAGGGGGGGGCCTTGGGGGGGCTCCAGGGTGGGGGGGGACAGGGGGAATTAAGGGTGGTTAATTGGGGGCTGGGGGTTAATTGGGGGCTGGGGGGGGTTAATTGAGGTCTGGGGAGTCAACTAAGGGTAATTAATGGGTTTATTGGGGGCTGGGGGTTAATTGGGGGCTGGGGGGGGGTTTGGGGGTTGACAAAAGGGGTTTGGGAGGTAATTAATGGGGGTTAACCTTAATTGGGGTCTGGGGGGTTTTAATTGGAGTCTGGGAGGGGTTAATTGGGGTAATTAATGGGGGTTGTTTGGGGGGTAATTAACGGGCGTTAATTGGGGTTTATCTGCAGATCCCAAACGACCCCAGCCCCGGGTACAACGTGGAGCAGCTGGCCAAGAGGTGACCCCCCTCAAGGACCCCCCAAACCCCCTCAAGGACCCCCCAAAACCCCTCAAGGACCCCCCAAACCCCCTCAGGGTTGCCCCAAGCCCCTCAAGGACCCCTAAACCCTCTCAGGAACCCCCCAAGCCCCCTCAGGAACCCTCCAAACCCCCTCAGGGTCCCCCCAAACCCCCTCAGGGCCCCCCAAACCCCCTCAGGGCTCCCCCAAACCCCCTCAGGTCCCCCCAAACCCCCTCAGGGCCCCCCCAAACCCCCTCAGGAACCCCCCAACCCCCCTCAGGAACCCCCCAAGCCCCTCAGGGTCCCCCCAAACCCCCTCAGGGCCCCCCAGACCCCCTCAAGGCTCCCCCAAACCCCGTCAGGTCCCCCCAAACCCCCTCAGGAACCCCCAAACCCCCTCAGGGTCCCCCCAAACCCCCTCAAGGATCCCCCAACCCCCCTTAGGAACCCCCTAAACCCCCTCAGGAACCCCCCAAACCCCCTCAGGAACCCCCCAAGCCCTTCAAGGACCCCTAAACCCTTTTAGGAACCCCCCAAACCCTCTCAGGGGCCCCCCAAACCCCCTCAGGGCCCCCCCAAACTCCCTCAGGAACCCCCCAAGCCCTTCAAGGACCCCTAAACCCTCTCAGGAACCCCCCAAGCCCCTCAGGGCCCCCCCAAACCCCGCTGTCCCCCCAGGGGCCGGAAGCTGCTGCCGCTGCCCTACGTGGTGAAGGGTCTCGACGTCTCCTTCTCGGGGCTCCTTTCCCACCTCCAGGTACCCCCCAAACCCCCCCTGAGCTCCCCAAAACCCCCTCAAATCCCCCCCAAGACCGGGGGGACCCCAGAAACACCCCCCTGACCCCCGTTTCCCTCCCCAAAAAAGGCGGTGACCCCAAAATTGTTGGAGTCGGGGGAAGCGACGCCGGAGGACCTTTGCTTCTCCCTGCAGGTCTGGGGGGGTAATTAACGGGCTTAATTAAGGGTTGTTGTGGTTAATTGGGGTGTTTTTGGGGGGTTGGGGGTCTAACAGAGGGGTTTGGGGGGTGATTGGGGGGGTTAATTAGGGTTTGGGGGTGTTAATTGGGAGTGTTGAGGGTTCTGGCAGAGGGGTTTTGGGGGCAATTAGGGTTTGGGGGGGTTAATTCAGGGGTTTTTGGGGGGTTGGAGGGCAACCAAATGGGGGGCTGAGTTTTTGGGGCGGTTTGCAGGGTTTTTGGGATCGGTCTGGCACGTTTTGGGGCTGACAGGGGGGGTTCTGTGGCTCCAGGAGACGGTGTTTGCGATGCTGAGCGAGGTCACCGAGCGCGCCCTGGCCCTGACCCGCGCCCGGCACCTCCTGCTCGTGGGCGGCGTGGCCTGTGAGTGGCACCCCCGATTTTTGGGGGGGGCTTGGACCCAGATTTGAGGGTGTAGGTCCAGGTTCTGGGAGGCTTGGACCCAGATTTAAGGGTTTAGGCCCAGGTTTGGGGGGGCTTGGACCCAGATTTAAGGGTTTAGGCCCAGGTTTGGGGGGGCTTGGACCCAGGTTTGAGGGTTTAGGCCCAGGTTTTGGGGGGTTTGGGCCCAGATTTGGAGGGTTTGGGCCCAGGTTTGGGAGGGTTGGCCCCTGATTTGGGGGTTCAGGCCCAGATTTGGGGGTTTGGACCCAGGTTTGGGGCGGTTGGCCTCTGATTTGGGGGTTCAGGCCCGGATTTGGGGGTTTGGACCCAGGTTTGGAGGGTTTGGACCCAGGTTTGGGGGGGTAGGCCCCTGATTTGGGGGTTCAGGCCCAGATTTGGAGGATTTGGATCTAAATTTTGGGGTTCAGGCCCAGATTTGGAGGGTTTGGCCCCAGGTTTGGGGGGTAGGCCCTTGATTTGGGGCTTTAAGCCCAGATTTGGGTCCCCCCCCTCCCAGGTAACCGGCGGCTCCAGGAGATGCTCCAAACCATGTGCAGGGCCCGGGGGGCGGAGCTGTGCCCCACCGACGACAGGTGAGCTCACCTGGGGGTGGGACACACCTGGGGGGGTCACCTGGGCACACCTGTGGGACTCACCTGTGCCCCCCCACCCCTCAGGTACTGCATCGACAACGGCGCCATGATCGCCCAGGCGGGCTGGGAGATGCTGCGGGCGGGTCAGGTGACCGAGCTCAGCCAATCGGGGATCACCCAGAGGTGAGGGGGCGGGGCCAGGTGCGGGCAGGTGAGGGGGCGTGGCCTTGAGGCCTCACCTGTGACCCTTGACCCCTCCCCAGGTACCGCACGGACGAGGTGGAGGTGACCTGGAGGGACTGAGGGGCAATGAAGGCTCTGTGCGGTCCTGGCTCATTAATTGGGGTAATTACTGGGGGGTGGGCGGGGCCTGGGGGTCAGGATGACTCTGTAGGGACCAATATAACCCTGAGTAACCCAATTTGCACCACTGTATATCCCGGGTTCATTTTGTCTTTTATTTTTTTTTTATTCGTTTTATTTTGGTGTTCTTGTATTTATTTATTTAGTTTGTTTTTGACCCCGCCATGTCAATCAACACCAAAAGCCACGCCCACTCATTTGAATGGCCCTGCCCATGTTTCCTTTTAAGCAGAGCGTGGGGTCCGGGCCACGCCCAGAAACGCGGCGACCAATGGCTTTGGCGGGAGGCTGGGCGGTGACCAATGGGAAGGCCGGGGGCGCGGCCTGGCTGAGGGGGGCCGGCGTGCGAGGGCGCAAACGCTGCATTGTTGGAGCGGCCAGCGGAGCGATCGCATGGGTACTGGAGGGCAATGGCGGCGGGAGGTCCATGAGGGTGGGGGGGGTGTGGGAGTGTGGGCAGCGTGTTTCTATCCCGACCCGCGTTCCCCCCGCCGCCGTCAGCCGCGGGCGAGCGGGGTTTTAGCGGTGTCGCAGAGCAGCGACGGCTCCTTCTTCACCCGGGGGAGCAGCGGAGGGTTCAGGGCTCCACCGGATTTTGGGGGGTCGTACAAAGGCTGCGGGGTGGTTGGGGGGAGGGTCCGGGACGATCGCGATTCTGTCTCGGTTCTGATCCCGTTTCTCTTCCCTCAGGCGGAGCCGCCGCGCCACGAGGATCCTTCGTAAAGCGCCGCCTTCCTCCTCTAATCTGTATTTCTGACTGGAATTTCTCGTTTTAAAAATTATTTTCTCGTTTTTATGTAATTGTTGTTGGGGGGTTTTAGTAAGGTTTTGGGGTGGTTTTTGCTTTTTTTGAGGGCTGTTTACTTCACAGTTTTACCCACAGTTTCTCTCCCTCCACACACACGTGTCCACCCCTTCCCACTTTAAAACTCCCCTGAAAGGCACAATGAAATACAGATTTGTAAACCTTTTTGAACGTGTTTTCCTATTTCTTGCTGGAAAAAAGTGATCTTTTTATATATTAAAAATTTATGTATTCTGTGTAGTTAAGGTTTTATTGCAGCGGCTCAGGAGTTCCGAGGGGCCATGAGGGGGCGAGGTGGGCGGAGCCAATGGGGGCGTGATCCAACCTCAAAAGGGCATAAACACGCCCTCCGATGGGCGTGGTCTGACCTTAGAAGGCGCTAGGGGGCGTGGCCCAAAAATGGCGGGAACGGGTCTTGCAGGAGGCGGCCATTTTGTGGGGGACTGCTGAGGGGAGCGGCCGCGCCGCCATTTTGGGTGTGTCCCCTCAGCGAACCGGGAGCGCCGGTTCCTGGAGGCGGTGACTGGGGGCGGTGACCGGCGGCAGGGCGGGGTAAAGACACCGGGGCGGGGCCTCCGCCCTGTCATGGCGGCGCCTGAGGAGGAGGAGGCGGCGGCGGCGGCGGAGGAGGGCGAGGGGGGAGCGGGGCAGGGCGATGAGGCGGCGCTGAGGCGGCTGGAGGTGAGAGGGGGCCCCTGTGGGGGGTGGGATCCCCTGAGGGGCTTTAGGGAAAGAACCCTTTTTGGAGCCATTTGAGGGGGGTCTGGGCTCCTTCTGGGGGGTATTTGGGGATCTGAGACTCCCTTTGAGGGGATCTGAGCTTGTTGGGGAGGG
Source organism: Pyrocephalus nanus (assembly GCA_038380795.1). NCBI lineage: Eukaryota > Metazoa > Chordata > Aves > Passeriformes > Tyrannidae > Pyrocephalus > Pyrocephalus nanus. The sequence goes on from JAWZSU010000059.1 coordinate 46,295, forward strand.
GATTAATGGGAGGTGTTTTGGGGGCTGAGACCCCCTTTGTAGGGGAGGGGATTCTCTTTGGTGTGGACTGGGACTATTTCAGGTGGATTTTGTGGCGTTTTGTGGGGTGGGACCCCCTTTTAAGGGAGTTTGAGGATGCTGGGACCCCTTCTGGGGAGTTATGGGGGGAATAGGATCTTTGTGGGGGTGGATTGGGCATCCCTTTTGGGGGCTTTTAGAGGTTTTGGGTGGGGGTGCTGAGGTTTTGGTTGTAATTTGGGATCTGGGCCCCAAGTGAGGGGGTTCTGGGGTGTCTCTGACCCATTTTTTCCCCTCCTGCAGGCCTTGGTGACAGACCTGTATCGATTTCGGGACAGTCTGACCCCCTGTGACCCCAACAATGACCCCAAAAGTGACCCCAAACACGACCCCGATGACCCCTTGGTGGCAGAGATGGAGAAGACGCTGAAGCTGATGGAAGAGATCCAGGGTGGGCACTGGAATGGGCACTGGGAGGGACTGGGAGGGCACAGGGGAGGAATCGGGGGGTATTGGGAGGGACTGGGATGGGATTGGGGGGCACTGGGAGGGACTGGGATGGGACTGGAGGGCACTGGGAGGGACTGGGATGGGATTGGGGGGCACTGGGAGGGACTGGGAAGGGACTCGGATGGGACTGGAGGGCACTGGGAGGGACTGGATGAGGACTGGGAGGGGCTTGGGGAGAACTGGGAGGGGATTTGGGGACACTTTGGGGGTGCTGCAAGAGGAACTGGGGGGCACTGGGAGGGTCTGGAACTCCCACCCCCTCTGAGTGTGGCCACGCCCCCTATTTGTGGCCACACCCTATAACTGTGGCCCCGCCCCCAGTGTCCCCCGAGGGGCGTGGCCGGGCGCTGGTGCTCCGCGCACGTGCGCTGGGCGTGGTCCCCGAGGTGGGCGGAGCCAGGGCGGAGCAGGCGCTCGGCCACGCCCTCAAACTGGACCCGGCACTGGGAGCAGCCTGGAGGCAACTGGGGGAGCACCGGTGGGCACGGGGGGACCTCCGGGGGGCTCGAGATGCCTTCGGGGGAGCCCTGCAGCAGGTCAGGAGGGTGCCTGTGGGGGGGACAGGGGTGGGGTGGGGTCCTAGGGGGTGTTATGGGGCTGGGGAGGGGTCCTTGGGGGTCATTGGGGGGGTTATGGGGCTGGGGAGGGCTCATGGGGGGGTCACTGGGGGGGTTATGGGGCTGGGGAGGGGTCATGGGGGGGTCACTGGGGGGGGTTATGGGGCTGGGGAGGGGTCTTTGGGGGTCACTGGGGGGGTTATGGGGCTGGGCGGGTAACCTGGGGGGGTCATTGGGGGGGTTATGGGGCTGGGGAGGGGTCTTTGAGGGTCATTGGGGGGGTTATGGGGCTGAGGAGGGGTCCTGGGTGGTCACTGGGGGGGGTTATGGGGCTGGGGAGGGGTCTTTGGGGGTCACTGGGGGGGTTATGGGGCTGGGCGGGTAACCTGGGGGGGTCATTGGGGGGGTTATGGGGCTGGGGAGGGGTCTTTAGGGGTAATTGGGGGGTTATGGGAGCGCTCTGGGGGCTCTTTGGTGGCCTTTGTGGGGTGTGGGACAGATTTCGGGAGCCCCCAAGACCCCCCATTGTCCCACAGGGCGAGGACCCCGAGGCCCGGCGCCTCCTGTCCATGGCGCTGCGGGCGCAGGGGGCGGGGCCCGAGGGGGCGGGGCACCCGCAAGGGGCGGGGCACCCTCAGGAGGCGGGGCCCTGCGCAGGGAGCGGGGCCCTGCGCGAGAGCCTGGCCCAGGCCGAGGCGGCCGTGAGGTGCGACCCCCGTGACGGCCAGTCCTGGTGTGAGTGGGGGGCACTGGGGGGACCCTGAAGGGTCCTGGGGGCTTTTGGGAGGGATGCAGGGGTGTTTGGGGGGGTCCCAGCTGGGTCTGGGGGTCCCCACGGGGGGTCTGGGGGATTCTGGGGGCTTTTGGGAGGGATGCTGTGGTGTTTTGGGGGGGGTCCCAGCTGGGTCTGGGGGTTCCCCTGGGGGGCTCCCAGTGGGGAGTTTTGGGAAGGGGAGGGGGGGGGGGTCCCATGGGGGCATTCTGGGGTGTCCCTGTGGGGTCGGTGGGGCAGGGAAAGGTTTTTGGGGTGGTTTTTGAGGGTCTTGGGGGCGTTTTGGGGCTCTGATGCCCCCCCTTTGCCCCCTCCCCGTCCCCAGACGTGCTGGGCAACGCCCACGTGTCGCTGTTCTTTGCCGGGGGGCAGAGCCCCCAAAGCGCCCGGCGCGCCCTGGCAGCCTACGGGCAGGCGGTGAGGCACTGGGGGCACTGGGGGACACTGGGAGGGCACTGGGGGGGCACTGGGAATGGACTGGGGGGTACTGGGGGACACTGGGGGGCATTGGGAGGGACTGGTATCGCGTGGTGATGGTCTGGGGGATGTGGTCAAGCGCTGGGGGCGTGGTTTGACTATAGGGGCATGGTTTGACTATGGGGGCGTGGTTAAGAAACATGGGGGTGTGGCCTGGCCTTATAAGGCAATAAGAGGTGCGTTTGGGCAGAAAGGGGGCGCCAGAGAGCGCCTGTGGGGGCGTGGCCTTGACAGAAGGGGTGTGGCCAATGCAGTGGGTGGGGCCGCAGGGCGTGGCCAGGCATTGTAAGGCAATAGGAGGTGCTCTGGGGGACCCTGGGGAGGAACTGGGGGGCACTGGTGTTACTGGTGTGCCCTTCCAGGAGCGCGTTGACCCCCAGGCAGCCAATAACCCCGACCTGCACCTGAACCGTGCTACGGTGAGTGACCCAACCCCCAAAACCGGCTCAAACCCACCCAAAAGAGGCTCAAACCCACCCAAAAAGGGTTCAAACCCACCCATAAATGTCTCAAACCCACCCAAAAACAGCTCAAACCCACCCAAAAATGGTTTAAACCTACCCAAAACCGGCTCAAGCCCATCCAAAAGGGGGGCGTGTCCTGGCATGCTAATGAGCCAATTAACGGGCTCGTTAACCCCCCCCAGCTCCTGCAGTACCTGGAGCGGTTCCAGGCGGCGCTGGAGGGGCTGAGCCGGGCCATGGCCCTGGATCCCACGTGGGAGGAGCCCCGGAAGCGCCACAGGAACCTCATGGAATTCCTGAGCTGCCTCTGCGGGCTGCTGGAAAACAGGGTGGGGGCACTGGGAGGCACTGGGGAACAATGGGAGGGGATTTGGGGGGCACTGGGAAAAAATGGGGGGCACTGGGAGGGGATTGGGGGGGATTTGGGGGGGCTTGGAGGGAATTGGGGGCACTGGGAGAGAATGGGGGCACTGGGAGGGGACTGGGAGGGGATTTGGGGGGGCTGGGAGGGAATTGGGGGGCACTGGGAGGGGACTGGGAAGGGATTTGGGGGGGGCTGTGAGGGAATTGGGGGGCACTGGGAGGGACTGGGGTGCACTGGGAGGGGTCTGAGGGAACTGGGAGTACTGGGGGGCACTGGGAGGGACTGGGGGATCTGGGACTGATGGGGGGGCACTGGGAGGGGCGAGTTCAGTCCCAGTGGGCGTGTCCCTTGCTGACCCCGCCCCTCTCCCCCATCCAATCAGGGGAAGCTGCGGGGGAAGCGGAGGCGGGGCCTGGCAGGGCCGGTGCCCCTCCCCCTCCTGGGCCCCCTGGGGGGTCCGGGGGGGCCCCGTCCGAGCCCCCTCCCCAGTCTGAGGGCCGGGAGCAACCCCCAAAAGGTGGTCCTGGGGAGGGTCCTGTTCAGCCTGGCACCCCCGGGGGGGGTTCCCTAGTGAGTACTGGGGCACTGGGACAAACTGGGAGGGAACTGGGGGGCACTGGGATAGACTGGGAGGGAACTGGGGGGCACTGGGATGGACTGGGAGGGAACTGGGGGACACTGGGATGGACTGGGAGGGAACTGGGGGGCACTGGGATGGACTGGGAGGGAACTGGGGGGCACTCAAACCCCCCAAAATGGTGTGTCCCCCCCCCAAAACCACCTCAAACCCCCCCAAAATGTCCTGAACCCCCCAAAACCACCTCAAACCCCCCCAAAACCACCTCAACCCCCCCAAAATGGTGTCCTGAATCCCCCCAAACCCCCTCAAACCCCTCCAAAATGTCCTGAACCCCCTAAAACCACCCCAAACCACCTCAAACCCCCCCAAAATGGTGTGTCCCCCCCCCAGCGCCGTGGGGCTGCAGGATGGGGCAGGGGCCGTGGCCGCCGTCACCATTTACAACGCGGGGCCCGACTGGGGAGTCCACGTGGGGGACGCCCTGGGGGTCCCCGACCCACTGGTGACCCAGCACCAGCACCAGCACCAGGGCCAGGTGGGACTGGGAGCCACTGGGATATGGGGTGGGGCACTGGGAGGGACTGGGGATACGGGGTGGGGCACTGGGAGCTACTGGGGATATGGGGTGGGGCACTGGGAGGGACTGGGACCCACTGGGGTGGGATCTGGGGGCACTGGGAGGGACTGGGGATACGGTGTGGGGCACTGGGACCCACTGGGGATATGGGGTGGGGCACTGGGAGGGACTGGAGCCACTGGGGATACGGTGTGGGGCACTGGGAGGGACTGGGAGCCACTGGGGATATGGTGTGGGGCGCTGGGAGGGACTGGGAGCCACTGGGGTGGGATCTGGGGGCACTGGGAGGGACTGGAGAACAATGGGGGGCACTGGGAGGGACTGGAGAACAACGGGGGGCACTGGGAGGGACTGGGGATGGGATCTGGGGGCACTGGGAGGGACTGGGGTTTACTGGGAGGGACTTGGAGCAACCAGGGATGGGATGTGGGAGGAACTGGGAGGGACCAGGGAACAATGGGGGGCACTGGGAGGGACTGGGAAGCACTGGGAGCAGCCTTGGTTGTCCCAACTGGTCCGTACTGGTTTGTACTGGTGCAAACGGGCCCGTACTGGTTTGCAGACCTTCTCCTTCCTGGGCATCCGCGTCTCCTCCCCGCTCTCATTGGTCGTCAACGGGCGCCGCCCCCCAGGCTCCGCCCTGGCCCCGCCCCGCCTGGCGCTGTCCAATCCGCGTGCGCCACCACCCACCCCGGCCCCGCCCACTGCACCCTGACCCCACCCAATGGGTGGGGAATAAAGGACTTTTTGGTGGAGCCACGCCCAGAGGCGCCATTTTGGGTGAAGGAGCTGCCATATTGGATGAGGGGGCAGCCATGTTGGATGAGGGGGCAAGCCATATTGGATGAGGGGGAGCCATGTTGGATGGGTGATGTAGGGGCAGCCATATTGGATGGGTGATGTGGGAGCTGCCATATTGGATGAGCTGGTGGCCATGTTGGATGGGTGGTGTGGGAGCTGCCATATTGGAGGTGGAGCTGCCATATTGGATAAGGAGGCAGCCATGTTGGAGGTGCAGCCGCCATATTGGATGAGCGGGTGTCCATGTTGGATTGGTGATGTAGGAGCTGCCATATTGGAGGTGGGGCCACCATATTGGATGAGCGGGTGGCCATGTTGGATGTGTGATGTGGGAGCTGCCATATTGGAGGTGGAGCGGCCATATTGGGTGAGTGGGCAGCCATGTTGGATTGGTGATGTGGGAACTGCCATATTGGAGGTGGAGCCGCCATATTGGATGAGGTGGTGGCCATGTTGGACGGGTCTCTAGGGGCCATTTTTTGGGAGATGTTTAAGAGGTTTTTGGAGGCCTTTGGAGCCATTTTAGGGGGTCTCAGGGGTCCCCTTGGTGCCCCCCCCCCCCCAAAGCACCATTATTTACAAACATCCGTCCTTTAATCGTCGTCTCGAGGTATCAAAATTAAACGAGGAGAGGGGGGAAGGGGTCAGGGGAGGGGCTGAACCGAACTATGAGAGGGGGCAGTGGGGGAGGAGGAGGAGGGCAGGGGAGGGGCCACGACAGCACGAACACGGCAGGGGAGGGGCTGTGGGCTCGGGGGGCGCTCGAGGGGGGATCTGGGATGTCCCGGGGCACTCAGGGGGGTCCCGGGGGGGCTCTCAGGGGTCGTCCTCGCCGTTGGCGCTGTCCCGGTCGTCCTCCCCCTCCTCCGCCTCCTTCTCGTCCCCCTTTATGGACTCGAGCTGGGGAGGGGGAGGGCACAGAGGGGGCGGGGTCAGAAGCGGCTCCTCCCCCGCGCACAGCGCCAGGCTGGGGGGCACTGGTGCGTACTGGTGCGTACTGGGGGAAGGGAGGGGTCTCACCTGCTCGTCCCCCCTCTCCTCGGCCTCCTCGTCGTCCAGCAGATCCCCTTCCTCGGCAGAGTCCTCGTTGCCCCCCTCGGCCTTGGCCCCCCCGGCCTCGTCCTTCTTGGAGCCGCTGCCGCCCTGCTCCTCCTCGGCCTTGTCGCTCTTCGCCTCTGGGGGGACAAACGGGGGGTTCAGGGGGGGTTTGGGGGCACAGAAGGGTTTGGGTGGGGATTTAGGGCCTTTGAAAGGGGCGGTGGGCGGGGTTTATGAGCGGTGGGGTCTGTGGGTCTGCCCCAGAGAAAGGGGTGTCCCCCCCAAAAAAATGGCTGTTTACCCCCAAAAGGTTAATTTTCCCCCCGAAAAGGATTGCTTTGCCCAGAAAAGGGCAGTTTTCCCCCAAAAAAGGGCAGTTTTCCCCCAAACAAGGGCTGTTTTCCCCCCAGGCAGGGCGTGACCCTCACTCTGCTCCCGCTCCAGCCGCTCCAGGCTCTCCAGCAGCGCGTCCACCTTGGCCTTGATCTGCCCCAGCTCCTTCTTGATGCTCTGCAGGTCGTCCCCCTTCACTGCGGGCCCAAAACCGCCGCGTTTCACCCCAAAACGGCAAAACCATCGGGATTTACCCCAAACCCACCCAGATTTACCCCGAAATGACAAAACCACCTAAAACCCACCCGGATTCACCCCAAAATGACAAAACCCCCTAAAACCCCCTAAAACCCATCAGGACCCACCCCAAAACCACCCAAACCCATCAGGCTTCACCCCAACCCCCCCAAATCCCTCAGGACTCACCCCGAAACAACAAAAGCCCCCAAACCTGTCGGGATTCACCCCAAACCTGTCTGGATTCACCCCGACCCCCCCCAAAATCGAGGCCACTCACGCTTCCCGCTCTTGGAGGAGGAGCCTCTCTGTCCCGACTTGGAGTTGAAGCTCTTCCCGCGCCGGGAGGTGTTCCCGGACACCCTCTGGCGCTTGGAGGGGACGACGGCGCGGGCGATGGGGGGAGGGGGCGGCACCCGGGCGGGGTAACTGTACATCCTGTGGGGGGGGTACTGGTCAGACTGGTTGGGACTGGTTAAACTGGGTTACACTGGGTTGTACTGGGTTGTACTGGGTTATACTGGGAGGGGATAACAGCCGGGGGTAGGGGGGACACCCGGGCGGGGTAACTGTCCATCCTGGCAGGGGGGTAATGGTTGTACTGGGTTAAACTGGTCTGTACTGGTACCGGTCATAATAGTCCCGCTGGAAATCGTAGTCGAGATCGAACGATGATCTGCGGTGGGGGTGGGAGGGAAGAAGTCAGACCCCAAAACTCCCCCGTGACCCCTAAAAACTCTCAATTACCCCCCTAAACCCCTTCGTGGAAACTCCAAAGATCCTCCCCCCCCACAGAGACCCCTCCCCAACCCCACAAATGCCCCTTTAACTCCCCCCAGACACTCCCAACCCCTCAAAACCCCCACAGACCCCCCCAAAAACCCCCCTAACCCCCTCCTCAGACACCCCGACCCCTCGAGTGTTCCCACAGACCCCCTCAAAAACCCCCCTAACCCCCTCCTCAGACACCCCGACCCCTCAAACGCTCCCACAGACCCCCCCAAACCCCCTCCCCAATGCCACACGTGCCCCCCCAACCCCCTCCAAATCCCCCCCACGTCCCTCCCAAACCTTCCCACCCCCTCCCCGACCCGCCCAGGCCCCCCCAGCTCCCCACCTGACGAGGGGGGACGGTGACGGGGGGGCGGGTACTGACCCGTACATCTCGGCCGCCGAGCGCTTCACCCCCGCCTTGCCCCGGTTCACCTTCGGCTCGGCCGCCAGGTTGATGTCTGGGGGAAAATGAGGGGGTCAGGGGGGTCCCACGGGGGGGCTGTGGGATTTAGGGGGGTCTGTGTGGGATTTAGGGGGGTCTGTGTGGGATTTAGGGGGATCTCACCCCCGCCTTGCCCCGGTTCACCTTCGGCTCGGCCGCCAGGTTGATGTCTGGGGGAAAACGGGGGGGTCAGGGGGGGCTGTGGGGTGTTCTGGGGGGTCTGTGGGGTGTTCTGGGGGGTCTGTGTGGGATTTAGGGGGGGCTGTGGGGTGTTCTGGGGGGTCTGTGTGGGATTTAGGGGGGTCTGTGTGGGATTTAGGGGGGTCTGTGTGGGATTTAGGGGGGTCTCAGCCCCGCCTTGCCCCGGGTCACCCCTGGCTGGGCAGCCAGGTTGATGTCAGGGGGTCACGGGGTGGAATCGCTTTGGGGGGGTCTCTGAGTGGCTTTGGGGGGGTCTCTGAGTGGCTTTGGGGGGGTCTCTAAAGCCCAGGAATGACCCCAGATGACCCACGAGTGACCCCACCCGTGCCCAGGTGAGCTCACCTGGCGCCTGCCCCAGCTGTGCCCGTGCTGACCCCAAACGACCCCTAACTGACCCCAAATACCCACCAGTGACCCTAAACTGCCCCCAAATGACCCCAAACTGCTCTAAAATGACCCCAAACTGCCCCCAGAGGTCTTGGGAGTGGCTCACAGAGCACCGGGCCGGCGATCATGCGGCCGTCCTGGTGTGCATGGGCTGACCCCAAACTGCCCCTAAATGCCCCCAAACTGCTCCTAAACGCCCCCAAACTGCCCCTAAACGCCCCCAAACTGCCCCTAAACGCCCCCAAATGCCCCAGCTGTTCCCAAAGTGCCCTTAGAAGCGGGTTTGCGTCCTCACCGAGCATCTGCCCGGCGATCACGGGGCCGTCCTGGTGTGCATAGGCTGACCCCAAACCGCCCCAAACGCCCCCAAACTGCCCCTAAATGACCCCAAACTGCCCCAAACGCCCCTGGCTGTCCCCAAGGTGCCCCCAGGGGCGGGTTTGCGTCCTCACCGAGCACCTGCCCGGCGATCATGCGGCCGTCCTGGTGTGCATGGGCTGACCCCAAACTGCCCCTCAATGCCCCCAAACTGCCCCTCAATGCCCCCAAACTGCCCCAAACGCCCCTGGCTGTCCCCAAAGTGCCCCCAAACTGCCCCAAACGCCCCTAGCTGTCCCCAAACTGCCCCAAACGCCCCCAAACTGCCCCAAAGTGCCCTTAGAAGCAGGTGTGTGTCCTCACCGAGCACCGGGCCGGCGATCATGCGGCCGTCCTGGTGTGCATGGGCTGACCCCACACTGCCCCTAAACGCCCCCAAACTGCCCCTAACGCCCCCAAACTGCCCCAAAACGCCCCCAAACTGCCCCTAAACGCCCCCAAACTGCCCCTAAATGACCCCAAACTGCCCCAAACACCCCTGGCTGTCCCCAAAGTGCCCCCAGGGGTGGGTGTGCGTCCTCACCGAGCACCTGCCCGGCGATCATGCGGCCGTCCTCGCCGGCCACGGCGGCGCGGGCGTTGCGCTCGTTGACGTACTGCACGAAGGCGAAGCCCTTGTGCACGGAGCAGCCCACGATCTTGCCGTACTTGGCGAAGATGGCCTCCACGTCGCTCTTCTTCACCACCAGTGTGTTCAGGTTCCCGATGAACACGCGCGAGTTCAGCGACCGCGGGTCCGTCTTGTTCGTCACGTTGCTCGCCATGGCCGGGGGGGTCCTGGGGGTAAGAGGGAAAAGAAGGGGGTCAGGGACCACCTGGCTCGAAAAGCGCCCCAAAACGGCTCCCAAGCTCCAAAAAACAGCTCGAAACCACCCAGAAATGGCTCAAAACCACCCAGGAACGGCTCAAAACCACCCCAAAACCAGCTCAGAATGACACAAAAATGGCTCAAATGCACCCAAATGTGGCTCAGAAGCACCAAAAAAGGGCTCAGAACGACCCAGAACTGCTTCAAACCCCCCCCCCCGAAAAAAAAACCAGAATCGGCTCGCAAACACCCAAAAAACCTCCTGAACCCACCCCAAAACCACCTGAGACCACCCAAAAACCACCTGAGACCACCCAAAACCCTCCTGAACCCAAAAACCACCTGAGACCACCCAAAAACCTCCTGAACCCAAAAACCTTCTAAACCCACCCCAAATTATCCCCCTAATTAACACGGGGACCCCCGTTTGTGCTGGTGACCAACCTGCCTCTAATTAATTGTGCTAATTAGCACCCACAGCGCCCCATTAATCAATTACTCCTTAATGAGGGACACTAATTAGCAGAACTCCCACCCCTGAACCAGCCCTCTTTTTGTTAATTATGCTAATCACCACCTCCACGTAATTTAGGATGCTAATTAGCGTCACTCACACCCAACCAAGCTCCTACTAAACACAGCTCTTAATTAACACCCTGCCTTTAACTAACAGCACTAATTAGCGCCACAGAGCCCCTTAATGACCAGCCCAAAGCACTAACGAACACCCCTCATTAGCCACAGGGGCAGTCTGGGGGTGCCACCCCCAAAATTAACCCCCGCCCTCTTAATTAGCACTAATTAACCCCCTCTTACCGTGGGGGGGTGGGGGAGGGGCGTCCGTGGGTCAGCGACGGCGAGCGGGGGGAGGGGCGGGAGGGGGGAGGGGCTTAAAAGTGTTGGTAGGAGGGGCTTGGAGAGGGGGAGGGGTGGGGCCAAAAACAGCCCAAAAAACGACAATTAAAAAAAAAAAAAAAAAACCACCAAAAAAAAAAATTAAAAATAAAAAATAAAAATAAAAAATTAAAAAAAAAAAAAAAAAAAAAGGCTCAAAACCCCTCAAAATCCCGGCGGGGGGAGGGGCCCCTGTCCGGGGCCATCCCGGGGCGTTCAGGGGGGGTGGGGCTCCCAAATTCTGATTGGGGGGAGGGGCGAGGGTGTTAATGGAGGGTGGGGGTGGGGCGGGGGAGGGGCCTCCCAAAACCCGCCCCCGTGGGAAAATTGGGGGGGAGGGGCCCCGTGGGGGGAGGGGCGAGGGGGGAACCGAGAGGGGGTGGGTGGGTGGGTGGGTGGGGGAGGGGCGGCAAAATCGACCTCGTGGCGGGTTTTGTTTTTTTTTTTTTAATTTGGTTTTCTGTTTTGGGGTGAAAAAAGCAGAATTTGGCACTTACGGTCGCCGGCGGCTCAAAAAAATCGCGCTGTGAAAAGACAACAACAAAAAAGAGGCAAATTTGGGGCGATTTCGGGGGGGGGAGGGGGCCAAAAACGGGGGGGAGGGGCGGTCCCTCCCCCCCCACCGCCTCCCACCGCCCCTCCCCCAAAGCCTGAGCCCCCCCCGTCAAAACGCGGCCCCTCCCCCACGAACGCCCCTCCCCTCCCCCACCTCGTGAACCCCCCCCCAACAAAGCCGCGGGAAAAACCTCCAAAATCGGCCGCTTTGGGCCCAAAACGGCGCCGGGTGGGGGCAGGGGAAGGGAGGGGGTTTGAGAGAGCGGGGAGGGGGTTTTGGGGAGAGGGAGGGGCCGCTTTTCGGTTCTGCCTCCGGGGCCCTGCGGAAGGAGAGAAGGTTGAGAGACCCCTCCCCCCCCCTCCCCCCGAGCCTCCCCCCCAGCCCAAATTTTGGGGGTGACCCCACCCCCCCCTGCCCGGGGTGGACCCCCTGACCCCAATTTTGGGGTTTAAACCCCCCCCTACCCCAAAGGGAGACTTCGGGGGGGGGGGGAGGGAAATGAAGTTTGGGGGCAGAAAAGTTGGTTTTTTTGGGGTGAAAAGAGGGGGATTTGGGGATGGGAAGAAACCGCACGTTTAGGGGGAGTGGGGTCTAATTTAGGAGTCTGATCCCCCAAAAATTGAACTGAAGGGGGGGGGAGCGAGTTAGAAATCGATGTTTAACCCCGAAAACAGAGAGTTTTGTGGGAAAAAGGCAAAAAGTCAGGGGATCTGATCCCAAATTTGTAGGGGAGGAAGGGGGGTCTGGACCCCCAAATTTGGGAGAAATGGGAATCTGGGACTTGGGCCCAAAAGTTGAGAGGGGGAAAAAATTGACTTTATTTTACCCCCCCGCCTCCAAACAATCCACACAATTTTCGGGGAGAAAAGGGAGGAATTTGGGGGGTTTTGCCCCAAAATGATGGTTGGGGGAGGAGCCTGGAGATGCCCCGCCCCCAAGGGGTTTAATTACACCCCTGATTAATTAATTGCAACCCTGGGGCGTTAATGAAGCATCTCATTAATTAATCGCAGCTTTGGGGGAATTAATTAGCCCCCCATGTTAACCACACCCCCAGGAGTTATTTACACTTTAATGATCCCTTTTAAATAATTAACCACACCCACAACCTCTAAGCCACGCCCAGGTACTCATGTAGGGCTTAATTAGCAAACTGCGCCCCCCTGCGCTTCACCACGCCCCCAATGGGGCTAAATAAGAGTCTAGGGGGGCTAATTAGCCTTTTAATGGTTAATTAACCCTTTAAAGACTTAACCACGCCCCCAAAAGATTAATTATTCCTTTGAGAAAGCCTCCTAGGCTAAATCAGGCCCCCACGGTGGCTAATTAGGCGTCAAAAAGGGTTAATTAATCCTTCAATTAGCTAATCCCGCCCCCAGAGGTTAATTATCCCTATGGAGAAGCCACGCCCCCCACTGCTTGGCCACGCCCCCTCGGGCTTAGTTACACCCCGGAGAGGGTTAATTACCTCGTTAATTAACCCTTTAACGAACCCAACCCTCCCCCGGAGCGCTTTAACTCCGCCCCGTCCCCTCACGGGCCCTGAGGGGGCCGCCCCCCCTCACCTCCCACCCCCCCCCCCGTTCCCGCCTCGCCGCCATTTTCGCGCCACCCCATGAAAACCGGACGCCCCCCGCACTTTAAGGATCCCCTGAACTCCTCGGGCCGCCCTGGGACTCCTCCCGGCCCCCCCCTCACCGCTCCGGGCCCCGCTGCGCTCCCGCCGCCGCCGCCGCCGCTTCCTCCGGGGGCTGTGCACAAAATGGCGCCCGCGCCGCCCTCAGCGCCGCCGCTGCGCCGGAGCCCGCCCCCGCCCGCCTTCCTATTGGCTCAGAGCGCTGCCCGTCACCCTCCCGCCCAATCGCAGCGCTCGCTGCGCCCTAGAGCGGGAGTGGGAGGAGCTCGGCGAGTGGGTCACGGGTGGCGTCAATCACGCCGCTCGCCGGCGCTGATTGGCTCCACTCCCCGCCCGTCTGGGCGAGACACCAATCAGAAAGGCGAAGGGCTACGGGGGCCCCGCCCCGCGAGGCGCCAGGCGGCGGGCGGAGCCCCGAAAACGCGCGATGCCATTGGCGGGAAAGGTGAGGGCGGGTCTCGGGGCGCGACGAGGGCGGTGATTGGCCGACGCTGAGAGGGAGGAGGGTCCGGATTGGATGGCGGCGCTGTCAGTCACGGGGGGCGGGACCGCCTCCCAGTTCCCGCTGGTTTTGGGGCCTTTTGGGCCAGTTTGGGCCCTTTCGGACTGGATTTGTCTCTGTCTGGAACAGCTCTGCCCGATTTCTACTGGGTTTAACCATTTTAAACAGGGTTTGCCCCTTTGGACTGGTTTAGCCCCAGTTCTAACTGGTTTTAACCCTTTTAAACTGGTTTTGTCCCTTTGAACTGGTTTAGCCCCAGTTCTAACTGGTTTTTAACCCTCTTAAACCGGTTTTGCCCCTTTGAACTGGTTTAGCCCCAGTTCAAACTGGTTTTAACCCTTTTAAACGGGTTTTGTCCCCTTGAACTGGTTTAGCCCCAATTCAAACTGGTTTTAACCCTTTTAAACGGGTTTAGCCCCAGTTCAAACTGGTTTTAACCCTCTTAAACCGGTTTTGTCCCCTTGAACTGTTTTTTAGCCCCGTTTCGAACCAGTCCAACCCCCCTTTAAACCAGTTTCCCCCTTTTTTTTTAGTGGTTTCAATCCCCTAAATTCCCCCCCCCCCCTTTTATAACCGGTTTTGTCCCATTTCTGCTTTTTTTTTTGTTGGTTTTTTTTTGGGGGGGTGTGTCGCTCAGAAAGACTCGTTTTAATTAAAAAACCTTAAAAAAACCACGTTTTTATTGAACTTTTGGAAAAGAGCCGCAGAAGGGGTACGGGGGGGGGGGGGGGGGAGAAGGGGCCCCCTGCCCCTAAAGAAACACAGAGGGGACCCCCAAAAACAGGGGGAACCACCCCAAAAACTGGGGAGGGACCCCCCAAAACCCACCCATAAATAGGGACTAAAAAAAAAAGGGATTTGGGGGGGGGATTTGGGGTCCCCGAGGGGGGTGGGGGGGAGGTTTTGGGGTCATTCAGGGGGGTTTTGGGTCTTTAAAGGGGGATTTGGGGTCTCCCAGACCCTTTTTGGGGGCCCTAAAGGTGATTTTGGGGGCCCTAAAAGGGAATTTTGGGGGCCTCCCGCCCCGATTTTTGGGGTCCCCTGATGGGATTTGGGGTCGTTAAAGGGGGGATTTGGGCCCCCCCCAGACCATTTTTGAGGTTCCCCCCCCCCAAAAAAAAAATTGGACAGGAAAAGCCCCCAAAGTTCGAGGAAATTTAAAGGGAAAAACACTAAAAATTTTGAGAGAAACCTCCAAATTCTGAGAAAAATACCCCAAAATCTGAGGGGGAAAAACCCCCGAAATTCTGAGGGAAAACCCGAAATTCTGAGGGAAAACCCGAAATTCTGAGGGAAAACCCCCCAAATTCTGAGGGGAAACCCCCCCCAAATTCTGAGGGGAAAATCCCAAATTTTGAGGAGAAAACCCCCAAATTCCAACAAAAATCCCCAAAATTCTGAGGGGAAAAACCATTCAACTCTGAGGGGGAGGGAAAAAAACCCCCCAAATTCTGACAGAAAAACACCCAAATTCTGACAGAAAAACACCCAAATTCTGAGGGGGAAGCCCAACATTTGAGGGAAAAAAAAAAAAAAAGACATTTCAAAAGAAAAATCAACAAAAACTGAGGGGAGAACTTAAAAAAAAAAAAAAAAAAAAAAGTGAAAAAAGACCCTGAAATCCGTCAGGAAAGCCCCAAAATCTGGGAGGGGAACCCCCCCCCCCAAAAAAACCCTCAACCCTTTCCCGGGACCCCCCGAAGTTCCCCAGACCCCCAAAATTTGGGGGAGAAACGGCGACAAAAAAAAAAAAAAAAAACCCAACAAAAAAACGAGGTGGGGGGGGTAAAAAAAGGTGGAAAAACTTCAGAAAAGCCCCAAAATTTGGGGAGGAAATTCACGGAAATCTCACGGGGGAAATTTCCCCAGGGGGGAGGGAAATCCCTCAGACCTTTCCCCACAGGATTCCCCCCCTCAAAACCCCCCCAAAAAAAAAAACCCCTCCCCAACCCCCCAAAAAAAATTCCGGGAGAAACGGTGGGGAAAAAACAAACAAACAAACAAAACAGAAAAACAAAACAAAAAAAAAAAAAAAAAAACACAAAAAAACCCCCCAAAAAACACAAAAAAAAATGAAGACAAAAAAAAAAAAAACAAACTCCGAGAAAGGTGGGGAAAAAAAAAAAAAAAAAAAACAAACCACAAAACAACAAAAATTTGGGGGAAACCCCCCCCAAAACCTCACGGGGATCCCCCCAAAACTCAATGGGGGGGACCCTCGAACCTCCCTCAAAGAAAAAAAGGGGGTGAAAAAAGTCCCCAAACTGGGGGTGGAAGGGGGGATTTTGACCCCAAATTTTCTCGGGGTTGGGGGGATTTTCCACCCCCCTCTGTTTTTTTTTTACTTTCTCTTCTTTTTGGGGGGTCCGTGGCGGGGGGGGCCCCTCCCGGGGGGACCCTTCCTCTTTCGGCCTCGCCCGCGCTCCTCCTCCTCCTCGTACTGGCTCTCCCGGTCGGCTGGGGGGGAAAAAAGGGCATTTTTGGGGGGTTTTGGGGGGTTTTGGGGATTTATTTGGGATTTTTTTGGGGGGGGTTTCAGGGGGTTTGGGGGATTTATTTGGGATTTATTTGGTTTTTTTTTGGGGGGGGGAATTACAGGGAGTTTGGGGGATTTATTTGGGAGTTTTTTGGGGGGGTTTCAGGGGGTTTGGGGGGATTTATTTGGGATTTTTTTTGGGGGGGGTTCAGGGGGTTTGGGGGATTTATTTGGGATTTTTTTGGGGGGGTTTTGGGGGGGTTTGGGGGATTTATTTGGGGGGATTTTCAGGGGGTTTGGGGGATTTATTTGGGATTTTTTTTTCGGGGGGGGTTTCAGGGGGTTTGGGGGATTTATTTGGGATTTTTTTTGGAGGGAATTACAGGGGGTTTGGGGGATTCATTTGGAATTTTTTTGGGGGGGAATTACAGGGGGTTTGGGGGATTTATTTGGGATTTTTTTTGGGGGGGGTTGGGGGATTTATTTGGGTTTATTTGGGTTTTTTTTTGGTGGGAATTACAGTGGGTTTGGGGGATTTATTTGGGGGGGTTTTCAGGGGGTTTGGGGGATTCATTTGGGATTTTTTTGGGGGGGAATTACAGGGGGTTTGGGGGATTCATTTGGGATTTTTTTGGGGGATTTTTGGGGGGTTTGGGGGATTTATTTGGGATTTTTTTGGGGGGGGTTGGGGGATTTATTTGGGTTTATTTGGGTTTTTTTTTGGGGGGGAATTACAGGGGGTTTGGGGGATTTATTTGGGAGGGTTTTCAGGGGGTCTGGGGGATTTATTTGGGATTTTTTTGGGAGGGTTTTCAGGGGGGTTTGGGGTATTTATTTGGGATTTTTTTTAGGGGGTTTTTCAGGGGGTTTGGGGGATTTTTTTGGGGTGTGTTGAGGTGCTTGGGGCTTGGTTTTGGGGGGCATTTTGGGGTATTTTGGGGTATTTTGGTGTTTTTGGGGGCATTTTGGGGTGTTTTGGGGGTATTTTGGGATATTTTGGTGTTTTTTGGGGACATTTTGGGGTGGTTTGGGGGTATTTTGGGGTATTTTGGTGTTTTTTGGGGCATTTTGGGGTGTTTTGGGGGTATTTTGGGGTGTTTTGGGGGTATTTTGGGGTGGTTTGGGGTATTTTGGTGTTTTTTGGGGACATTTTGGGGGCATTTTGGTGTGTTTTGGGGGTATTTTGGGGTGTTTTGGGGGCATTTTGGGGTGTTTTGGGGTTGATTTTGCCGGCATCCCCACCTTTCCGGGCCTCCTCCTCCAGCTCGTCCCAGTCCTTGCCGCTCTCCTCCTCGCTGCCCAGGGAGTCCTTGGAATATTCTGGAATGTTTGGGGGGGGTGGGGGAATAAAAGGGACAGGTGAGACCAGGTGTGCACCCAGGTGAGCCCCAAACCCCCCCAGGTGTGCCCCAAACCCCCCCAGGTGAGCCCCAAACCCCCCCAGGTGAGCCCCAAACCCCCCCAGGTGTGCCCCAAACCCCCCCAGGTGAGCCCCAAACCCCCCCAGGTGAGCCCCAAACCCCCCCAGGTGTGCCCCAAACCCCCCCAGGTGAGCCTCAATCCCCCCCAGGTGTGCCCCAAACCCCCCCAGGTGAGCCCCAAACCCCCCCAGGTGAGCCCAGGTGAGCCTCAATCCCCCCCAGGTGAGCCCCAAACCCCCCCAGGTGAGCCCCAAACCCCCCCAGGTGAGCCCAGGTGAGCCCAGGTGCCCCCCCAGGTGCCCCCCAGGTGCCCCACCGGACTCCTCGGCCTCGGAGGAGTAATCTTCATCGCTGTCCTCCTCCTCCTCCTCGTCCTCCTCCGAGGGGTTGAACGTCTCGTCCTCCAGCTCCGACTCCGAGTCCCCCGGCTCCGCCTCCGAGCCCTGGCAGGTGAGGGACAGGTGAGAAAGGTGAGGGACAGGGGGGACAGGTGAGGGACAGGAGGGACAGGTAGGACAGGTGAGGGACAGGTGAGGGACAGGTGGGACAGGGGAGGGACAGGGGGGACAGGTGAGGCACAGGTGAGGGACAGGGGACACAGGTAGGACAGGGGAGGGACAGGGGGGACAGGTGAGGGACAGGAGGGACAGGTAGGACAGGTGAGGGACAGGTGAGGGACAGGTGGGACAGGGGAGGGACAGGGGGGACAGGTGAGACAGGTGAGGGACAGGTGAGATAGAGATGAATTACAGGTAGGACAGGTGAATTACAGGTGAGGGACAGGTAGGCCAGATGAGTGTCCCAGGTAGGACAGGTGAGTGTCCCAGGTGAGTCCCAGGTGTGACACAGGTAAGACAGGTAAGTGTGCCAGGTGAGTTACATGTGAGGGACAGGTAAGACAGGTGTGACACAGGTAAGATAGGTGAGTCACTGTAGGACAGGTGAGTCCCAGGTGAGTTCCAGGTGAGTTCCAGGTGAGGGACAGGTAGGACAGGTGAGGGACAGGTAGAACAGGTGAGTCCCAGGTGAGTTACATGTGAGGGACAGGTAAGACAGGTGTGACACAGGTAAGACAGGTGAGTGTCCCAGGTGAGTTACAGGTGAGTCCCAGGTAAGACAGGTGAGTCCCCCAGGTGAGTCCCAGGTGAGTCCCAGGTGAGTTACATGTGAGGGACAGGTAAGACAGGTGTGACACAGGTTGGCCAGGTGAGTCCCAGGTAAGACAGGTGTGACACAGGTAAGACAGGTGAGTGTCCCAGGTGAGTTACAGGTGAGTCCCAGGTAAGACAGGTGAGTCCCCCAGGTGAGTCCCAGGTGAGTCCCAGGTGAGTTACATGTGAGGGACAGGTAAGACAGGTGTGACACAGGTAAGATAGGTGAGTCACTGTAGGACAGGTGAGTCCCAGGTGAGTTCCAGGTGAGTTCCAGGTGAGGGACAGGTAGGACAGGTGAGGGACAGGTAGAACAGGTGAGGGACAGGTAAGACAGGTGAGTCCCAGGTGAGTCCCAGGTGAGTCCCAGGTGAGTCCCAGGTGAGTTACATGTGAGGGACAGGTAAGACAGGTGTGACACAGGTGTAGGACAGGTAGGACAGGTGAAGGACAGGTGAGTCCCAGGTGAGTCCCAGGTGAGTTACCTCCCCCTCAGGCTCCAGGAAGGACCACCCGCCCTGCTCGAAGAAGCCCTCGGGGTCGTCCACGATGGTTTTCATGATCTTGGTCCAGTTCAGGGACTGCACCCCCTCCGTGTACTTGAGGTCACAGGAGCTGCAGGGGGAACAGGTAGGACAGGTGGGACAGGTGAGGGGCAGGGGGGACAGGTAAGGGATGGGGGGACAGGGGAGGGGCAGGTAGGACAGGTGAGGGGGGAGAAACACAAAGAAACACTGAAAAAGCACAGAAAAACCCCAAAAAACCCCTCAAGAAACCCCCAAAAAACCCCACTTTGAGGAATTTTCCCCCAAAAAAAAAACCTTGAGGAATCCCCCCCAAAAAAAAAAAAAAAATTAAGATAGACCTGAAAAAAAAAAATCCCACTAAAAAAAAACCACTTAAAAGATGCCCAAAAAACCCCATACCCTAAAATACCTCAGGGAACCCCCAAAAAAACCTTTTAGGGACCCTCAAAAAAAACACCTTGAGGAACCCCCCCCAAAAAAAAAAACTCAAGGGGAGATTTAAAAAAAAAAAAATCCCATCAAGGAACTGCCAAAAAAAAACCCCAAAAAAACCTCAAGAAACCCCAAAAGAATCTTTTAGGGACCCCAAAAAAAAAAAAATACCTTGAGGAATTTTCCCCCCCAAAAAAAAAAACCCTGAGGAAGCCCTCCCAAAAAAAAAACCTCAAGGGGAAATTCCAAAAAAAAAAAAAAAATCCCACCAAGGAACTGCCAAAAAAAAAAACCCCAGAAAAACCCCATAAACACCCCCAAAAAAACCCCCGCAAACACCCCCAAAAAAACCCCCATAAACACCCCCAAAAAACCCCATAAACACCCCCAAAAAACCCCATAAACACCCCAAAAAAACCCCATAAACACCCCAAAAAAACCCTTGAGGAATCCCCCAAAAAAACCTTCTAGGGACCCCCCCCCAAAAAAAACACTTTGAGGAACCCCCTAAAAAAAAAAAAACCTCAAGGGGAGATTTCAAAAAAAAAAAAATTCCCACCAAGGAACTGCCAAAAAAAAAATCCCCAAAAAAATCTCAAGAAACACCAAAAAAACCTTTTAAGGACCCCCCAAAAAAACCCACTTTGAGGAATTTCCCCCCCCAAAAAAAAAACACCTTGAGGAACCCCCCCAAAAAAAAAAAACTTAAGGTAGACCTGAAAAAAAAAAAAAAATCCCACTAAAAACACCACTTAAAAGACCCCCAAAAAAACCCCATAAACACCCTAAAATACCTCAGGGAACCCCAAAATAAACTTTTAGGAACCCCTAAAAAAAAAACCACCTTGAGGAACCCCCTCAAAAAAAAAAATTAAGGTAGACCTGAAAAAAAAAAAAAAATCCCACTAAAAACACCACTTAAAAGACCCCCAAAAAACCCCATAAACACCCCAAAAAAACCCTTGAGGAACCCCCCAAAAAAAACACCTTGAGGAACCCCCTCAAAAAAAAAAACCTCAAGGAGAGATCCCCCCCAAAAAAAAAAATCCCACCAAGGAACTGCCAAAAAAACCCCCCCAAAAAAACCTCAAGAAACCCCAAAAGAATCTTTTAGGGACCCCAAAAAAAAAAAAATACCTTGAGGAATTTTCCCCCCCAAAAAAAAAAACCCTGAGGAAGCCCTCCCAAAAAAAAAACCTCAAGGGGAAATTCCAAAAAAAAAAAAAAAATCCCACCAAGGAACTGCCAAAAAAAAAAACCCCAGAAAAACCCCATAAACACCCCCAAAAAAACCCCCGCAAACACCCCCAAAAAAACCCCCATAAACACCCCCAAAAAACCCCATAAACACCCCCAAAAAACCCCATAAACACCCCCAAAAAAACCCCCACAAACACCCCAAAAAAAACCCCAAAAAACCTGCTGAGGAACCACCAAAAAAGCCCCAAAAGAGACCCCAAAAAAAACCCATAAACACCCCAAAACCCCTCATAAACACCCCAAAAAACCCCCCAACAAACACACCAATAAACCCCCCACAAACACCCCAAAAAACCCCCCACAAACACCCCCAAAAACCCCAATAAACACCCCAAAAAAACACCCAAAACACCCCAAAAAACCCCACAAACCCCCCCGCCCCAGAACCCTCTGAGGAACCCCCAAACCCACCCCAACAACCACAGGCCCTAAAAAAACCCCATTGACAAACCACCAAAAAAAACCCCAAAAAAACCCCCAAAAATCCCCGAAACGACCCCAAAAATCCCCGAAACGACCCCAAAAAATCCCCGAAACAACCCCAAAAATCCCCCAAAAATGCCCCAAAAGGCCCCTCACTTGAGCCACTCCTTGATGGGGTCGAGGGAGGCGACGGGGATGGCGTTGATCATCGTCACCTTGCGCGCGTAGTCCTTGTAGACGATCACCAGGTCGAAGTTCTTCAGGTGGAACTGCACCCGCTCGAAGTGGATCAGCTCCACCTCGTCCAGGGTCACCACGAAAGGAGGCTGTGGAGGGGAAAAGGGGTCACCTGGGCACACCTGAGATACCTGGGATACACCTGGATAAACCTGGGATACACCTGGATACACCTGAGATACCTGGGATACACCTGGATACACCTGGGATACACCTGGATACACCTGGGATACACCTGGGATACACCTGGGATACATCTGGATAAACCTGGGATACACCTGGGCACACCTGGGATACACCTGAGCACACCTGAGATACCTGGGATACACCTGGGATACACCTGGGATACACCTGGGATACACCTGGGATACACCTGGATAAACCTGGGATACACCTGGGCACACCTGGGATACACCTGGATACACCTGGGATACACCTGGGCACACCTGGGCACACCTGGGATACACCTGGGATACACCTGGGATACACCTGGGATACACCTGGATACACCTGGGATACACCTGAGCACACCTGAGATACCTGGGATACACCTGGGATACACCTGGGATACACCTGGGATACACCTGGGATACACCTGGATACACCTGGGATACACCTGGGCACACCTGGGCACACCTGGGATACACCTGGGATACACCTGGGCACACCTGGGATACACCTGGGCACACCTGGGATACACCTGGGATACATCTGGGATACACCTGGGCACACCTGGGCACACCTGGGATACACCTGGGCACACCTGGGATACACCTGGGATACACCTGGGATACACCTGGGATACACCTGGGATACACCTGGGCACACCTGGGATACACCTGGGCACACCTGGGATACACCTGGGATACACCTGGGATACACCTGGGATACACCTGGGATACACCTGGGATACACCTGGGCACACCTGGGATACACCTGGGCACACCTGGGATACACCTGGGATACACCTGGGATACACCTGGGCACACCTGGGTGCACCTGCTCGAAGTGGATCAGCTCCACCTCGTCCAGGGTCAACCACGAAAGGGGGCTGTGAGGACACAGGGAGGTCACCTGGGCACACCTGGGCACACCTGAGATACCTGGGATACACCTGGATAAATCTGGGATAAACCTGGATACACCTGAGCACACCTGGATACACCTGGATACACCTGGGATACACCTGAGCACACCTGGGTGCACCCGCTCGAAGTGGATCAGCTCCACCTCGTCCAGGGTCACCACGAAAGGGGGCTGGGGGGGAGAAAAGGGGTCACCTGAGCACACCTGGATACACCTGAGATACCTGGGATACACCTGGGATACCCCTGAGCACACCTGGATACACCTGGATAAATCTGGATACACCTGGGATACACCTGGATAAACCTGGGTACACCTGGATGCACCCGCTCGAAGTGGATCAGCTCCACCTCGGCCAGGGTCACCACAAAAGGGGGCTGGGGGGGAGAAAAGGGGTCACCTGGGCACACCTGGATACACCTGAGATACCTGGGATACACCTGGGATACACCTGGGATACACCTGAGATACCTGGGATACACCTGGATACACCTGAGCACACCTGTGCACACCTGTGGGGGTGGGGGACACACCTCAGATACCTGGGGGCACACCTGGGGGCACACCTGAGCACACCTGTGCCCACCTGTGGGGGTGGGGGACACACCTCAGATACCTGGGGGCACACCTGGGGGCACACCTGAGCACACCTGTGCCCACCTGTGGGGGTGGGGGACACACCTCAGATACCTGGGGGCACACCTGGGGGCACACCTGAGCACACCTGTGCCCACCTGTGGGGGTGGGGGACACACCTCAGATACCTGGGGGCACACCTGGGGGCACACCTGAGCACACCTGTGCCCACCTGTGGGGGTGGGGGACGTACCCACTCGGTGCAGTTGACGAGGGCGCTGCTGGTCGGCTGCAGGAGGCACGTGCTGCGGTACGGGGCCCCGTTGAACCTGGGGGAAACACCCAAAAACACCCCAAAATCAACCCAAAATCACCCAAAAAACATCCCAAAAATGAGCAGGAACGGCCACAAAACCACACAAAATGGGGCACCTCTGAACACCCCAAAATCACCCCAAAATCATCCCAAAAATGAGCAGGAACAGCCAAAATAAACCCCAAAATGGGGGCCCGTTGAACCTGGGGGGAAACACCCCAAAAACACCCAAAATCACCCCAAAATCACCCAAAAAACATCCCAAAAATGAGCAGGAACGGCCAAAAAACCCCCCAAAACGGGGCACCTCCGAACACCCCAAAAACACCCAAAATCACCCCAAAATCACCCCAAAAATGAGCAGGAACGGCCAAAATACCCCTCAAAATGGGGCATCCTTGAACAACCCAAAAACACCCCAAAATCACGCCAAAAACACCCCAAAATCAGCCCAAAAATGAGCAGAAACAGCCAAAAAACCCCCCAAAATGGGGCATCTCTGAACAACCCAAAAACACCCCAAAATCACCCCAAAAATGAGCAGGAATGGCCAAAAACACCCTCAAAATGGGGCACCTCTGAACACCCCAAAATCATCCCAAAAACACCCCAAAAATGAGCAGGAACGGCCAGAAAACCCCCCAAAATGGGGCACCTCTGAACACCCCAAAATCACCCAAAAAACACCCCAAAAATGAGCAGGAACGGCCAAAAAACCCCCCAAAACGGGGCACCTCCGAACACCCCAAAAACACCCAAAATCACCCCAAAAATGAGCAGGAACGGCCAAAATACCCCTCAAAATGGGGCATCCTTGAACAACCCAAAAACACCCCAAAATCACGCCAAAAACACCCCAAAATCAGCCCAAAAATGAGCAGAAACAGCCAAAGAAACCCTCAAAATGGGGCATCTCTGAACAACCCAAAAACACCCCAAAACCACCCCAAAACCACCCCAAAAAACACCCCAAAAATGAGCAGGAACAGCCAAAAAAACTCCTAAAAATGGTACATCCTTGAACAACCCAAAATCATCCCAGAAACACCCCAAAAACACCCCAAAAACACCCCAAAAATGAGCAGGAACAGCCAGAAAACCCCCCAAAACAGGGTACCTCCGAACACCCCAAAATCATCCCAAAATCACCCCAAAATCACCCCAAAAATGAGCAGAAACAGCCAAAAAACTCCCCCCTGCCCCAGAACCCATTTCAGGAACCCCCCTCCAAAAAACTCCACAGGAAAAGAAGTCCTGAAAAAAAAAAAAACCTCCAAAAAAAATTCCAAATAAACCTCCCCCCTAAAAAAAACCTAAAAAAACCAAAAAAAACCCCAAAAATCCCCCAAAAAAACCCTAAAAATCCCGGAATTTCCCCCAGAACCCATTTCAGGACCCCCTCCTAAAAAACTCCACAGGAAAAAAAATCCTGGAAAAAAAAAAACCCACCAACCCAAATTCCAAATAAACCCACCAAAAAACCGCCAAAAAACCCCCAAAAATCCCCAAAAAATGCCCAAAAAATCCCCAAAATTTCCCAAAAAATGCCCCAAATTTCCCAAAAATCCCCGAAATTGCCCCAAAACCTCAGAGGCCCCAGACCTACCCCAGCTCCCGGAAGGGCACCTCGAACTCCAGCTCCTCCTTGGTCAGAGCCTCCACCTTCTCGATGAAGTTCTTGAAGGCCGTTTTGAGCTTGTGCCGCATCTCCCGCTCCATCTGCGGGGGAATGGACCCAAAAATGGAACAAATCAGCCCAAAAATGGGCAGGAATCAGCTCAAAATGGAAAAAAACAGCCCCAAAATGGAACAAATCGGCCCAAAATGGGCACAAATCAGCCCAAAATGGAGAAAAACAGCCCCAAAATGGAACAAATCTGCCCAAAATGGGCAGAAATGAACCCAAAATGGGCAGAAATGAACCCAAAACAGAACAAATCGGCCCCAAAATGGAAAAAAATGGCCCCGAAATGGAACAAATTGGCCCCAAAATGGAAAAAAACGGCCCAAAAATGGAAAAAAACGGCCCAAAATGGGCAGAAATGAACCCAAAATGGAAAAACACGGCCCTGAAATGGAACAAATCGGCCCAAAATGGGCAGAAATGAACCCAAAATGGGCAGAAATGAGCCCAAAAATGGGCACAAATCAGTCCAAAATAGGCAGGAATGACCCAAAACAGGAAGAAATCAGCCCAAAATGGGCAGAAATGAACCCAAAACAGGGGCAAATCAGCCAAAAACGGGCAGGAATAAACCCAAAATGGAAAAAAACGGCCCCGAAATGGAAAAAAATCAGCCCAAAAATGGAACAAATCAACCCAAAAATGGAACAAATCGGCCCAAAATGGGCACAAATCAGCCCAAAAATGGAACAAATCAACCCAAAAATGGAACAAATTAGCCCAAAACAGGCACAAATCAGCCCAAAATGGGCAGGAATCAGCCCAAAAATGGAACAAAGCCCAAAATGTGCAGAAATGAGCCCAAAATACACACAGGCTGGCCCAAAACTGGCAGAAATCAGCCCCGAATTCACAGAAATGGGCCTGATATGCACATTTTTGTTTTCTGCCTTTTTTTCCCCATTTTCTTCCTTTTTCCCATTTTTTCCCATTTTCCCGGTTTTTCACCCCATTTTTCCCCACCTGCTCTGCGTAGAGGTCGTCCCTGTCGTGCCTGTGCTGGTGCTTGCCCAGCTCCAGGTCCCCTTTTTTCCCATTTTCCCCCCTTTTCCCCCATTTTTTCCCCATTTTTCCCTATTTTTCCCATTTTTTCACATTTTTTTAACTTTTTCCCGTTTTCCCCGTTTTTCACCCCATTTTTCCCCACCTGCTCTGCGTAGAGGTCGTCCCTGTCGTGCCTGTGCTGGTGCTTGCCCAGCTCCAGGTCCCCTTTTTTCCCATTTTCCCCCCTTTTCCCCCATTTTTTCCCCATTTTTCCCTATTTTTCCCATTTTTTCACATTTTTTTTAACTTTTTCCCGTTTTCCCCGTTTTTCACCCCATTTTTCCCCACCTGCTCGGCGTAGAGGTCGTCCCTGTCGTGCCTGTGCTGGTGCTTGCCCAGCTCCAGGACCCCTTTTCCCCCATTTTTTGCCCTATTTTTCCTGTTTTTTCCCCGTTTTTCCCCATTTTTTTAATTTTTTCCCATTTTCCCGGTTTTTCACCCCATTTTTCCCCACCTGCTCTGCGTAGAGGTCGTCCCTGTCGTGCCTGTGCTGGTGCTTGCCCAGCTCCAGGACCCCTTTTCCCCCATTTTCCCCCTTTTTCCCCCATTTTTTGCCCATTTTTTCCCCGTTTTTCCGGATTTTTCCCATTTTTTACCATTTTCTCAGTTTTTCACCCCATTTTGCCCCACCTGCTCGGCGTAGAGGTCGTCCCTGTCGTGCATGTGCTGGTGCTTGCCCAGGTCCGTGGTGATCTCCCCCACCTCGGTGTAGAACTGCACGTCCGTGTGGCGCTTCTTGCCGAACATGATGGCGTTCTGCACAGACCCAAAATCGCCCTTTTTACACCCAAAACGCTCCACCCCAAAATCCCAGGCATTTCAGACCCAAAATCCCACCCATTTCAGCCCAAAATCCACGGATTTCAGCCCTAAATCCCCCCAAGTTTCACTCAGGGATTTTGTCCCAAAAAACCCACAGATTTCACCCCAAAAATCCAGGGATTTCAGCCCCAAAAATCCAGGGATTTCACCCCAAAAGTCCAGGGATTTCGTCCCAAAAATTCAAGGAGTTTCATACCCAAAAACCCACAGATTTCACCCCAAAAATCCAGGGATTTCACCTCAAAAATTCAAGGAGTTTCACACCCAAAATCCCACAGATTTCACCTCAAAAATCCAGGGATTTCATATCCAAAATTCCAAGGATTTTAGCCCCAAAATCCAGGGATTTCACCCCTAAATCCACCCAAGTTTCACTCAGGGATTTCGTCCCCAAAATCCCACAGATTTCACCTCAAAAATCCAGGGATTTCACCCCAAAAATTCAAGGAGTTTCACACCCAAAACCCCACAGATTTCACCCCAAAACCCCACAGATTTCACCCCAAAAATCCAGGGATTTCATCTCCAAAATTCCAGGGATTTCACCCCAAAAATCCAGGGATTTCATCTCCAAAATTCCAGGGATTTCACCCCCAAAAATCCAGGGATTTCATCTCCAAAATTCCAGGGATTTCACCCCAAAAATCCAGGGATTTCATCTCCAAAATTCCAGGGATTTCACCCCCAAAAATCCAGGGATTTCACCCCCCAAAATCCACAGATTTCAGCCCAAAATCCACCCCAAGTTTCACTCAGGGATTTCGTCCCAAAAAACCCCACAGATTTCAGCCCCAAAAATCCAGGGATTTCACCCCAAAAATTCAAGGAGTTTCATACCCCAAATCCCACAGATTTCACCCCAAAAAATCCAGGGATTTCACCCCTAAATCCACAGATTTCACCTCAGAAATCCAGGGATTTCAGCCCCAAAACCCCCCAGATTTCACCCCAAAAATCCAGGGATTTCACCCCAAAAATTCAAGGGGTTTCACACCCAAAATCCCACAGATTTCACCCCAAAAATCCAGGCGTTTTACCTCCCAAATTCCAAGGATTTCAGCCCCAAAAAATCCAGGGATTTCACCCCAAAATTCAAGGAGTTTCATACCCAAAATCCCACAGATTTCAGTCCCAAAAATCCAGGGATTTCAGCCCCAAAATCCCACAGATTTCAGCCCCAAAAATCCCCGTTTTTCGCCCCAAATCCCTTTTTTTTCCCCAAATCTTTGGGTTTTTTTCCCCAAACCCCCGTTTTTTTGTCCAAAATCGCCGTTTTTGGCCCCAAACCTTGAGGTGGAAGTGCAGCACGATGATCACCTCCCCGTCACAGGCTTTGACCCCAAACCCAGGAGGCTTTTTCAGTCCCAAAATCCCCATTTTTCGCCCCAAACCCCTTTTTTTGCCCCAAACACCCATTTTTTTTGCCCAAAATCGCCGTTTTTGGCCCCAAACCTTGAGGTGGAAGTGCAGCACGATGATCACCTCCCCGTCACAGGCTTTGACCCCAAACCCAGGAGGCTTTTTCAGTCCCAAAATCCCCATTTTTCGCCCCAAACCCCTTTTTTTTGCCCAAAATCTGTTTTTTTCCCAAATTCGCTGTTTTTCGCCCCAAACCTTGAGGTGGAAGTGCAGCACGATGATCATCTCCCCGTCACAGGGCTGGAACACGGCGTGCTTGATGTTGTTGTACAGGATGTCCACCTTGTCCCCCCGCACCGACGTGAAACGGAACCCTGGGGGGGGGGAAAAAACCCCAAAATCAGGAAAATCACCCCAAAAAAACCACAAAAAAACACAAATAACCTTCAAACAACCCCAAAACCCCCTGAGTTTGCCCCAAATCCCCCCGAATTTGGCCTCACATTTGGGGCTGTCACCCCTGACGTGGGCCCAGGGGGACCCCAAATCCCCCAAAATTGACCCCAAATCCCCTGAATTGACCCCAAATTCCCCCCCAATGGACCCCAACCCTCCCCAAATTGACCCCAAATCCCTCCCAATCAACCCCAACCCCCCCCAATTGACCCCAAAGCCCCCTTAAATGACCCCAAATCCCCTGAATTGACCCCAAACCTCCGTAATCAACCCCAAATCCCCCCCAGATGACCCCAAACCCCCGGAATTGACCCCAAATCCCCCTCAAATGACCCCAAATCCCCCCCAATCAAACCCAAAGCCCCCAAATGACCCCAAATCCCCCAAAATTGACCCCAAAATGACCCCAAATCCCCCCAAATTGACCCCAACCCTCCCCAAATCAACCCCAAACCCCCCAAATGACCCCAAATCCCCCAAAATTGACCCCAAAATGACCTCAACCCCTCCCAAATCAACCCCAAATCCCCCCCAAATGACCCCAAATGCCCCCGAAATGACCCCAAATCCCCCAAAATAAACCCAAACTCCCCCAAAATTGACCCCAAATCTCCCAAAATAAACCCAAACTCCCCCAATCGACCCCAAACTCCCCCAAAATAACCCCAAATCCCCTAAAATTGACCCCAAATCAACCCCAAATCCCCTGAACTGACCCCAAATCAACCCCAAACACCCCTGAATCGACCCCAAACCCCCCCAAATTGCCCCAAAACCCCCGTAACTGTCCCCAAATCCCCCCCAAATAACCCCAAATCCCCTAAACTGACCCCAAATCCCCCCAAATAACCCCAAATCCCCCTAAATCGACCCCAAACCCCCCCAAATTGCCCCAAAACCCCCGTAACTGTCCCCAAATCCCCCCCAAATAACCCCAAAACCCCCGTAACTGTCCCCAAATCCCCCCCAAATAACCCCAAATCCCCCTAAATCGACCCCGAACCCCCCAAATGCCCCAAACCCCCCAGAATTGTCCCCAAACCCCGGCTCACCGTTGACGTGGGCCTCGAGCGCTCCCTGCATCCTCTTCTGGGCGATGTTGGGCCGGATGTAAAGATCCTTCAGCTTGGGGTTGCTGCGGTTCAGGTTGATCACCAGGGAGTCCTGCTTCACGATACCCTAAAAAAACACCCCAAAAATGGGCAGGGAGACCAAAAAAACCACAAAGAGACCCCAAAAATGGGGAGAGAGAGCCCAAAAAATGGGGAGAGAGAGCCTGCTTCACGATACCCTGAAAGAAACACCCCAAAAATGGGTTGGGAGAGCCAAAAAACTACAGGGAAACCCCAAAAATGGGGAGAGAGACCCCAAAAACCACAGAGAGACCCCAAAAAACCACAAAGAGACCCAAAAAAACCACAAAGAGACCCCAAAAAATGGGGAGAGAGACCCCAGAAAATGAGGAGAGAGAGCCTGCTTCACGATACCCTAAAAAAACCCCCAAAAATGGGCTGGGGGACCCCAAAAATGGGGAGAGAGACCCCAAAAATGGGCAGGGAGACCCCAAAAATGGGGAGAGAGAGCCTGCTTCACGATACCCTAAAAAAAACCCCAAAAATGGGCTGGGGGACCCCAAAAACCACAGGGAAACCCCAAAAACCACAGAGAGACCCAAAAAACCACAGAGAGACCCCAAAAATGGGGAGAGAAAGCCCCAAAAATGGGGAGAGAGAGCCAAAAAATGGGCAGGGAGACCCCAAAAATGGGCAGGGAGGCCTCAAAAATGGGGAGAGAGACCTCAAAAATGGGGAGAGAGACCCCAAAAATGGGGAGAGAGACCCCAAAAATGGAGAGAGAGAGCCTGCTTCACGATACCCTAAAAAAACACCCCAAAAATGGGCTGGGAGACCCCAAAACCACAGAGAGACCCCAAAAATGGGCAGGGAGACCTCAAAAACCACAGAGAGACACAAAAAAACCACAGAGAGACCCAAAAAACACACGCACCAGAAAAAAGAACCAAAGAAAACCCCAAAAAAACCAAACCCTCCCCCAAAAAAACCCACATCAAAAAAACCCCACCAAAACAAAACAAAAAAAAACCAAACAAAAAAAAGGAAAAAAAAAAAGAAGAAAAAAAAGAAAAAAAAAGGAAAGAAAAACAAAAAAAAAAAGAAAAAGGAAAAAAAAGGGAAAAAAGGGGGAAAAAAGGAAAAAAGGAAGAAAAAAGGAAATAAAGGAAAAAGGGAAAAAAAGGAAAAAAAAGGGAAAAAAAATGAAAAAAGGGAAAAAAAAAGAAAAAAAGAAAAAACAAGAAAAAAAAGGAAAAAAGAGGAAAGAAAAACAAAAAAAAAAGAAAAAAAAAGGAAAAAAAAAGGAAAAAAGGAAAAAAGGGAAGAAAAAGGAAAAAAAGACAGAACAGGAAAAAAGAAGGAAAAAAAGGGAAATAAAATAAAGAAAAAAAGGGAAGAAAAGGGAAAAAAAAGGAAAAAAAGGGGAAAAAAAGGAAAAAAAGAAAAAAAAAGGAAAAAAGAAAAAAAGGAAAAAAAGGAAAAAAGAAAAAAAGGAAAAAAAGGAAAAAAAAAACAAAAAAAAGGAAAAAGGGAAAAAAAAAGAAAAAAAAACAAAAAAAAAAAAAAAAAAAAGGAGAAAAAAGAAAAAGACCCCACAAATTCCCAAACCAAACCCCCCCCCCAAAATCCCCCCCAAAAAAGGCACCTCCTTCTCCTTCTCCTCGGCCTCGCGGGTCTTGTAGCGCTTCTGCACCTCCTTGATGATGCGGAAGGCGTTCTGCAGGTTGGACGCCGGCACCGTCTGCTCCCCGGGGGGCTTCAGGTTCGACGCCCTGTACGTGCTGGGGGGGGAGAAAAGGGGTTAAAAATGCACCAGGAGCATCCAGGGACACTGGGAAATTGGGGGGGGAATGAGAAAAATCGAGGGGAGCAAAAAAAATAATAAAAAAATGAAAACAGGCAAAAAACGGATCAAAAATAATCAAAAAACCGCCCCAAAAATAATCAAAAAACTGCCCAAAAGTAACCAAAAAACCTGCCCAAAAGTAACCAAAAAGACCGCCCAAAAGTAACCAAAAAACTGACCAAAAATAATAAAAAAAAACGCCCAAAAATAATCAAAAAACTGCCCAAAAGTAACCAAAAAAAACGCCCAAAAGTAACCAAAAAAACCCACCCAAAAATAACAAAAAAAACCCGCCCAAAAATAATTAAAAAACCACCCAAAAATAATCAAAAAACCGCCCAAAATTAACCAAAAAAACTGCCCAAAAGTAACAAAAAAAACCCGCCCAAAAATAATAAAAAAACCTGCCCAAAAGTAACCAAAAAAAAAGCCCAAAAAGACCTTGAGGAACCCCAAAAATAATAATAAAAAAAACCTCAAAGAATATAATCAAAAGACTGCCCAAAAAATCTCGAGGAACCCCAAAAATAACAAAAAAACCCCCTCAAAAATATAACAAAAAAAAAATACCCAAAAAGACCTTGAGGAACCCCAAAAATAAAAAAAAAAATCTCAAAAATATAACCAAAAGAGCCCCCAGAAACCCTCGGATTGACCCCAAATCAGGCCATAATTAAGGCAGAGCCCCCAAAACCCCTCAAATTAACCCCAAAAATTAAAAACCCACATTTCCTTGACGAAGGTGGCCTCGGGGTTGGGGAAGAGCCCCCAAAAACCCCTCAGATTGACCCCAAATCAGGCCATAATTAAGGCAGAGCCCCCAAAACCCCCTCAGATTGACCCTAAATCAGGCCATAATTAAGGAAAATCCCCCCAAACCCCTCAAATTGACCCCAAAAATTAAAACCTCACATTTCCCTGACGAAGGTGGCCTCGGGGTTGGGGAAGAGCCCCCAAAACCCCTCAGACTGACCCCAAATCAGGCCATAATTAAGGAAAACTCCCCCAAAACTCACATTTCCTTGACGAAGGTGGCCTCGGGGTTGGGGAAGAGCCCCCAAAAACCCCTCAGATTGACCCCAAATCAGGCCATAATTAAGGCAGAGCCCCCAAAAACCCCTCAGACTGACCCCAAATCAGGCCATAATTAAGGCAGAGCCCCCAAAAACCCCTCAGATTGACCCCAAATCAGGCCATAATTAAGGCAGAGCCCCCAAAAACCCCTCAGACTGACCCCAAATCAGGCCATAATTAAGGAAAACTCCCCCAAAACCCCTCAAATTGACCCCAAAAATTAAAATCTCACATTTCCTTGACGAAGGTGGCCTCGGGGTTGGGGAAGAGCCCCCAAAAACCCCTCAGATTGACCCCAAATCAGGCCATAATTAAGGAAAACTCCCCCAAAACCCCTCAGACTGACCCCAAAAATTAAAAACCCTACAAAAACCCACATTTCCTTGACGAAGGTGGCCTCGGGGTTGGGGAAGAGCCCCAAAAACCCCTCAGATTGACCCTAAATCAGGCCATAATTAAGGAAAATCCCCCCAAACCCCTCAAATTAACCCCAAAAATTAAAACCTCACATTTCCTTGACGAAGGTGGCCTCGGGGTTGGGGAAGAGCCCCCAAAACCCCTCAGATTGACCCCAAATCAGGCCATAATTAAGGCAGAGCCCCCAAAAACCCCTCAGACTGACCCCAAATCAGGCCATAATTAAGGAAAACTCCCCCAAAACCCCTCAAATTAACCCCAAAAATTAAAACCTCACATTTCCTTGACGAAGGTGGCCTCGGGGTTGGGGAAGAGCCCCCAAAAACCCCTCAGATTGACCCCAAATCAGGCCATAATTAAGGCAGAGCCCCCAAAAACCCCTCAGACTGACCCCAAATCAGGCCATAATTAAGGAAAACTCCCCCAAAACCCCTCAAATTAACCCCAAAAATTAAAACCTCACATTTCCTTGACGAAGGTGGCCTCGGGGTTGGGGAAGAGCCCCCAAAAACCCCTCAGATTGACCCCAAATCAGGCCATAATTAAGGCAGAGCCCCCAAAACCCCTCAAATTAACCCCAAAAATTAAAACCTCACATTTCCTTGACGAAGGTGGCCTCGGGGTTGGGGAAGATGTTGCCCTCGTTGCGCCCCAGGGCGCTGCCCGGGCAGAAGAAGTTGATGCGCAGGTAGGTGTAGTCGCCTTCCACCGACATGCTGATGTTCTAAGGGGGGGGAAAAACACACGAAAATGAGCAGTTTTCACCCAAAAATGTGGCATTCACACCTGAAAATGAGAAATTTACACCCAAAAATGAGGCATTTCTGCCCAAAAATGAGTAATTTACACCCAAAAATGAGTCATTTACGCCCGAAAAAGAGAAATTTACACCCAAAAATGAGTCATTTCCACCCAAAAGTGAGCAATGGGGATTTTGGGGCCAACCAGGTGGGGATTTTGGGGTGACTCAGGTGGGATTTTGGGAGGGGATTTTGGGGTGAACCAGGTGGGGATTTTGGGGCCAACCAGGTGGGGATTTTGGGGTGAACCAGATGGGATTTTGGGGTGATTCAGATGCGAATTTTGGGGTGAACCAGGTGAGGATTTTGGGGTGACTCAAGTGGGATTTTGGTTGGGGATTTTGGGGTGATTCAGGTGGGGATTTTGGGGTGATTCAGATGGGATTTTGGGTGTGGATTTTGGGGCAAACCAGGTGGGGATTTTGGGGTCACTCAGGTGGGATTTTGGGTGTGGATTTTAGGGTGAACCAGGTGGGGTTTTGGGGCCATCCCTGACCTTGATGGTGGCGATGTGGAAGGGCGTGGCGATGCCGAAGACGGGCATGATGATTTTGGGGTGAGTCAGGTGGGATTTTGGGGATTTTGGGGTGACTCAGGTGGGGATTTTGGGGATTTTGGGGTGTCTTGGGTGTGGATTTTTGGGGAACTGCCCCCCTGACCTTGATGGTGGCGATGTGGAAGGGCGTGGCGATGCCGAAGACGGGCATGATGATTTTGGGGTGAATCAGGTGGGATTTTGGGGATTTTGGGGTGACTCAGGTGGGGATTTTGGGGATTTTGGGGTGTCTTAGGTGTGGATTTTTGGGGAACTGCCCCCCTGACCTTGATGGTGGCGATGTGGAAGGGCGTGGCGATGCCGAAGACGGGCATGATGATTTTGGGGTGAGTCAGGTGGGATTTTGGGGATTTTGGGGTGACTCAGGTGGGGATTTTGGGGATTTTGGGGTGTCTTAGGTGTGGATTTTTGGGGAACTGCCCCCCTGACCTTGATGGTGGCGATGTGGAAGGGCGTGGCGATGCCGAAGACGGGCATGATGACGCTCTCGTACTTCTTGTCGATGTAGATCTTCATCTCGCGCACGTGCGGCTCCTTGGGCAGCAGCGCCGCGCTCTTGTAGGACACGTTGGACTTCCTGGCCCTGCGGGGGCAGCCGAGTTTGGGGTGAAAAGCGCCCATTTTGGGGTCTGGAGTTTTATTTTTATTTTTTGGGTTTGTTTTTTTACTTCTGTGTCTGCTGCTCGCCGCGCTGCTCGGTGAGGCGGCGCCGCGCGTCCTCGTTCAGCTGCGTGGCCAGCTCCTTCTGGTGGGCCCTGCGCTTCTCCTCGGCCGTCAGCTCGTTCTGGGGGGGCGCCCCGAGGGTCAGGGGGGTGTGTTTTTTATTTTTGGGGGTGTGTTTTTATTTTTGGGGGTGTTTTTTTGATTTTTGGGGGTGTTTTTGGGGGGTTAGAAGCTCACCCGGGTGCGCTCGGTCAGCAGCGCCGCGCGGGAGCTCCGGCCCAGCAGATCCTCGGCCGCGTCCTTGTCGGGCTCCTCCTCGTCCTCGTCCTCGTTCTGGGGCGGTGGGGAGAGGGGAGAGAAGGGTGAGAAAAAACATAAATTGGGAGGGGGGAAAGGGAGAGAAATTGGGGGAGAAAATCCCAAAATTATGGAAAAAAAGGAGAAAAATTGGGGTGGGAAATTGGGGTGAGAAAACCCCAAAATGGGGGGGAAAAAAGGAGAGAAACTGGGGTGAGAAAATCCCAAAATTGAGGGGAGAAAAGGAGAGAAATCAGGGGATAAATCAGGGTGAGAAAATCCCCAAATTACGGAAAAAAAGGAGAGAAATTGGGGTGGGAAATTGGGGTGAGAAAAACCCCAAATTGGGGGGAGAAAACAGGAGAGAAATTGGGGGAGAAATTGGGGTGAGAAAACCCCAAAATTGGGGGGAGAAAAATAGAGAAAATAGGGGAGAAATCAGGGGTGAGAAACCCAAAAAACTGAAGCAAAAAAAAACAAATCTGAGGCAAAAACCCAAAAAATTGAAGCAAAAAAACCCCAAATCTGAGGCAAAAACCCCAAATCTGAGGCAAAACCCCCAAATCTGAGGCAAAAACCCCAAATCTGAGGCAAACCCCCCCCCAAAACCGAACTAAAAACGCCAAATCTGAGGTAAAAAACTCAAATCTGAGGCAAAAAACCCCAAATCTGAGGCAAAAAACCCCAAATCTGAGGCAACCCCCCCCAAAACTGAACTAAAAACGCCAAATCTGAGGTAAAAAAAAAAAACAAAACCAAAAAAAAACCCCCAAAACTGAGTCAGGATCCCCCAAACCCCACCTGAACCTCCCCCTTTCCCCCCAAAAAAATTAAAAAACTGGGGCAAATTTTTGTGGGAAATCCCCAAATCCAGTTTTTTTTTTTTTGTTTTTTTTTTTTTTGACCAAAATCCCCCAAATTGTCCCCAAATCCCCTTTTTTTTTGCCCCCCTGACCTTGAGGAAGATCCCGACGTTCTTCACCTTCTTCTTCACGGCCGTCAGGACCGTGGCGGGCCCGTCCTGCGGGGGGCAGCGAGGAGCACTGGTTTGGACTGGTTTGGACTGGTTTGGACTGGTTTATACTCGGGGGTCACTGGTTTGTACTGGTTTGTGCTGGGGGGGTCATTGGGGGGTCACTGGGGAGTACTGGTTTGTACTGGGGGGTACTGGTTTGTGCTGGGGGGGTCATTGGGGGGTCACTGGTCTGGACTGGTTTGTACTGGGGGGTACTGGTTTGTGCTGGGGGGGTCATTGGGGGGTCACTGGTCTGGACTGGTTTGTACTGGGGGAGTCACTGGGGGGTCACTGGTCTGGACTGGTTTGTGCTGGGGGGGTCACTGAGGGGTCACTGGTCTGGACTGGTTTGTACTGGGGGGTCACTGGTTTGTGCTGGGGGGGTCACTGGCGGGTCACTGGTTGTGCTGGTTTGTACTGGGGGGTCACTGGAGGGTACTGGTTTGTGCTGGGAGGGTCACTGGCTTGTACTGGTTTATACTGGTTTGGACTGGTTTGGACTGGTCTGTAGTGGTTTGTACTGGGGGGTCACTGGTTTGGACTGGTTTGTATTGGTTTATACTGGTCTATACTGGTTTATACTGGTCCGTACCTCGTCCACCACCACGGTGTCCCCGATGAACAGGGCGTACGTCCAGACCAGTACTGGGAGCACTGAGGGGTCACTGCTGGTTTATACTGGTTTATACTGGTCTGTACTGGTTTATACTGGTCTGTACTGGTCCGTACCTCGTCCACCACCACGGTGTCCCCGATGAACAGGGCGTACGTCCAGACCAGTACTGGGAGCACTGAGGGGTCACTGCTGGTTTATACTGGTTTATACTGGTCTGTACTGGTCTGTACTGGTCTGTACTGGTTTATACTGGTTTATACTGGTTTTTACTGGTCCGTACCTCGTCCACCACCACGGTGTCCCCGATGAACAGGGCGTACGTCCTCTCCTCGGGCCGCTTGCCCTCCTTGTTCTGCAGGTCCGAGAGCCCCACGTGGACGCTGAACACCATCCCTGGGGCAAAAAACACACATTTCGGGCAAAACGCCGAAAAAAGGGGATTTTTGGGGCAAACCCGGCCCTTTTGGGGCTCGGGGGGGAAAAAAGAGGAGGAGTGGGGGGGGGGGGGGGGGGGAAAAGAGGGGCTGGGGGGAAAAAGGAGGATTTTGGGGAGGGAAAAAAACGAGGCTTTTGGGTGGAAAATGGTGATTTTTGGGATGGTGATTTTGGGGAGAAAGAGCTGATTTTGGGGGTAAAATTAGGGTTGTGGGGGAGGAGAAAAATGGCAGCACGGGGAAAAAATGGGAATTTGGGAGAGAAAGAACGATTTGGGGGCAAAAACAGTGATTTGGGAGCCGACCATGACTGTGCGAAAAAAATGAAGGATTTTGAGGAGAAAACGTGGGGTTTTGGACAAAAAAAACCAATGGGTTTTTTTTTGGGGGGGAACACATTTTTGGGGTAAAACCAGGGTTTTGGCGGGAAAACGGGAGGGGTTTTGGCGGGAAAAGGGGAGGGGTTTTGGCGGGAAAACGAGAGGGGTTTTGGCGGGAAAACAGGGCAGGGTTTTGGGTTGAAAAAGGGGCGTTTTGGGGTCCCTCTGACCTTTCCGGAGGCGCTGCTGGTTCTTGCTGTTGATGACCAGGGAGCCCTCGCGGAACTCGATGCCCATCGCGAACCTGCCAGGGGAAAACACAAAATTGAGGGGGAAAAACCCCCAAATTGGGGAAAAAACTCAAATTAGGGCAAAGAAACCAAATTAGGGGAAAAAAACCCCAAAACTGAGGGGAAAAAAACACAAATTAGGGGAAAAAACCTCAAAACTTAGGGGAAAAAAGAAAACAAATTAGGGGAAAAAACCCCAAAACTTAGGGGAAAAAAACCCAAATTAGGGCAAAAAAACCCAAAACTGAGGGGAAAAAAACCCAATTAGGGGAAAAAACCCCCAAAATGACCCCAACCCCCCCCGAAATGACCCCAACCCACCCAAAACGATCCCAACCCCCCCGAAAATGACCCCAACCCCCCCAAAATGACCCCAAACACCCCCAAAACAACCCCAAACCCCCCCAAACGACCCCCCCCCAAATGACCCCAAACCCCCCTGAAATGACCCCAAACCCCCCCAAAATGACCCCAAATCCCCAAAATGACCCCAAACCACCCTAAACGGCCCCAAACCCCTCTGAAACGACCCCAAATCCCGCCCAATATGACCCCAACCCCCCCCAAAATGACCCCAAACCCCCCCAAAACGACCCCAAACCCCCCCCCCAAAATGACCCCAAGCCCCCAAAGGAGCGGCTCTGACCCCAAATTTTTGGTGATTTTGGGCAACAATTCGGGTTTCTGTTTCTTCACCACGTCCATCACGGCCCCGTAGACGTCGCACAGTTTGGCCCCTGTTTTTTTTGGGGGAAAAAGGGGAAAATAACGGGGTCAGCTTTGGGGGGGACCCCAAAAGGATCCCTTCCAAATTTTGGGGTTTTTTTTGGGGTAGTTTTGGGGTTTTTTTGGGGGGGTTTTGGGGTTTTTTTGGGGGGGGGTTGGAGGGTTTTTAGGGGGATTTTTGGGGTTTTTTTTGGGGTGGTTGTGGGGGGTTTTTTTGGGGGTGGTTTTGGGGGTTTTTTTTGGGGTGGTTGTGGGGGGTTTTTTGGGGTTTTTTTTTTGGGGTAGTTTTGGGGGTTTTTTTTGGGGGTCCCAGGGTGGTTTCGCGGTTTTTTTTGGGGGGATGGTTTTGGGGGTTTTTTTTGGGGGGGGTTTTTTGGGGTGGATTGGAGAGTTTTTTTGGGGGGTTTTTTTGGGGTGGTTTTGGGGGTCCCAGGGGGTTTTGGGGGTTTTTTTGGGGTGGTTTTGGGGGGTTTTTTGGGGGGTCCCAGGGTGGTTTTGGGGGGTTTTCTGGGGGTGATTTTGGGGTTTTTTTGGGGTGGTTTCTGAGATTTTTGGGGATGGTTTCGGGGTATTTTTGGCCGTTTTTGGGTGTTTTTTGGGTGTTTTTGCCTGTTTTTGGGGTGTTTTTGGGGCGTTTCTGGCCGTTTTTGGGCCATTTTTAGCCGTTTTTGGGGTATTTTTGACCGTTTTTGGCCGTTTTTGGCCCTGACCGTGTCTCATCTCTCATATGAGCAGCTCCTGCAGCTGCAGCAGGAAGGAGTAGCGGGGGTGTTTTTGGGGCGTTTTTGGCCATTTTTGGGGCGGTTTTGGCCGTTTTTGGGGTATTTTGGGGTGGTTTTGGCCGTTTTTGGGCCGTTTTTGGGCTCTGACCGTGTCTCATCTCGCGGATGAGCAGCTCCTGCAGCTGCAGCAGGAAGGAGCAGCGGGGGTGTTTTTGGGGTGTTTTTGGGGCGTTTTTGACCGTTTTTGGGGTATTTTGGGGCGTTTTTAGCTGTTTTTGGGGTGTTTTTGACCGTTTTTGACTGTTTTTGGCTCTGACCGTGTCTCATCTCGCGGATGAGCAGCTCCTGCAGCTGCAGCAGGAAGGAGTAGTGGTCCTGCATCTCCTGGGGGGGGTCCACCATGAGGGTCCGCACCAGGTTGGAGCAGTAGGATTTGTAGCGGATGCCCATGGAGCAGGTGATGGCCCCGAAGTGCATGTGGGACTTGTCACTGCCGGGAAAAAACGGGGAGAAAAAGGGGAATTTCGGTTAAAAATGGGTTAAAACTGGAAAAAACAGGGGCTTGGAGGCAAAAAATGGGGGGGGAAGGGGTGAAATGTCCCTCTGGAAATGGAAACGGGATGGAAAACAGCAATTTTGGGCTCCCAGGGGGCCGTTTTTGGGGTGGAAAATGGCGATTTTGGGTCCCCAGGGAGCATTTTAGGGGCGGAAAACGGTGATTTTGGGCCCCAGGGGCAATTTTTGGGGAAGGAAAATTGGGATTTTGGGCCCCTGGGGGTTGTTTAGGACCGGAAAATGGCGATTTTGGGCCCCCAGGGACCATTTTAGTGGAGGAAAATGGGGATTTTGGGCCCCCAGGGACCATTTTTGGGGCAGAAAACGGTGATTTTGGGCCCCAAGAGGCCATTTTTGGGAAGGAAAATGGCGATTTTGGGCCCCTGGGGCCCAATTTATGGGAGGAAAATGGTGATTTTAGGCCCCCAGGCTCCATTTTAGACAAGGAAAATGGTAATTTTGGGCCCCAGGGACCAATTTTGGGGGCGGAAAATGGTAATTTTGGGCTCCAGGGGGCCATTTTAGGGGCAGAAAATGGTAATTTTGAGCCCCTGGGGGCCATTTTTGGGAAGGAAAATGGTGATTTTGGGCCCCCAGGGACTATTTTAGCTGAGGAAAATGGCGATTTCGGGCCCCTGGGGGTCATTTTGGGGCAGAAAACGGCGATTTTGAGCCCCCGGGGGCCGTTTTTGGGGCGGAAACCAGCGATTCCGCCCTCCCCAAAACCGTTTTTGGGGCGAAAAGCGCGGATTTTGGGGGTCTGTGCATCCCACCCCTCCACACCTGACAACGCTGAACTTGAGGCTGTAGGAGCCGCCGCTCTGGATGATGGGGGGGTAGCACATCTCGACTGCCGAGGGGTCGGCCCCGCCCAGGAACTTCTTCTCCTCGATGGCTTTTTCCACGGCCTCGGCCAGCTTGCTGTGGCGCACCTTCTGTTTTGGGGGGAAAAGGGGTAAAAATGGGGTCAGTGATGTCATCACGACATCACACGGCCAGGAAAAAAAAAACCACCCAGGGTCGGGCCCAAAAACGGCTCCTTTGGGGCTCGAAATGACCATTTAGGGCAGGTTTTTGGCCTTGAATTGTGGATTTTTGGGGGTCAGAAAGTGCCTCAAAAAGCTTCATTTTGGGATCTGTTTTGACCCCCAGAGCATTTGTATTTTTGGCGCCCATTTTGCCCCAAAATGCTCATTTTTTGGGGTCAAATTTGCCCCGTTTTTTGACCCCATTCGGCCCCAGAACGGGGGCTAAATCCCCCCCTTTTGGGGCTAAATCCCCCCATTTGGGGGCTAAATCCCCCGTTTTGGGGCCAAATCCCCTCTTTTGGGGCTAAATCCACTGTTTTGGGGCTAAATCCCCCCTTTTTGGAGCTAAATCCCCATTTTGGGGTCAGCTTTAATCTCAGGACGGGTTTTCTGGGCTGAAACCGCCCCGTTTTTGGGTCAGCCGGGGGCATCAAACCCAAGGGGGTTCTTTTTTACCCCAAAACTCGCGTTTTTCGCCCAAATCCCCACCAAGTCTTAACCAACCCTATTTTTCACCAAAACCACGTGGATTTGGGGCAACCCCCCTCAGAAAACACTCGGGTTTTTTTTGCCAAAACGCCCAGATTTTTCACCAAAATTTTTCCCCCCAAAAAATTATTATTTTTTAACCAAAACCCCCCGATTTCACCCCGTTTCTGTGCCCCCCGCCAGACCTCGTCGGCGTCGACGATCTCCATGACGCGCTCCTTGAAGAACTTGGTGAAGAGCTCGGAGGTGATGGCGGCCGCTCGGCGCATCAGCTGCAGCTCCACGTCCTCCTTGGCCGCCATGGCCAGGGCCACGCCCGCGCTGATGTCCACCTGGGACCGGTCCCACCAGTTAAAACCCCTCTAGGACACCAGTTACCCCCCAATGGGGTCGCCCCCCTGCCCCTGCCCACCTTCTCGAAGCCCTCCTTGCTCAGGCACTCGTTCCAGGAGCGCAGGAAGTCCCCCGGGAAGTTGTCCTTGGAGAAGACGCCGAGGCGCCGCCCGTTCCGGCTGCCCTTCAGCGCCTCGATCAGCTTCTCGAAGTTGGCCTGGTTGCTCTCGTTCTAATTGGAGGGGAAAACGGAGGTGGGGGGACCAAGCTTGGCCATGGAGAACCAACTTTGGCCATGAAAATCCAACATTGGCCATGGAGAACCAACTGGGGTCATGGAGAACCAACTTTGATCATGGAAACCCAACATTGGCCATGAAGACCCAACCTTGGCCATGGAGAACCAACCTTGGCCATGGAGAACCAACTTTGGCCATGGAGAACCAACTTTGATCATGGAAACCCAACCTTGGCCATGGAGACCCAACCATGGTCATGGAGAACCAACCTTGGTTATGAATACCCAAACTTGGCCATAGAAACCCAAATTTGGTTAAGGAGACCTAACCTTGGCCATGGAGACCCAACCTTGGCCATGGAAACCCAACATTGGCCATGGAGAACCAACCACAGTCATGGAGAACCAATCTTGGTCATGAAAACCCAACTTTGATCATGGAAACCCAACCTTGGCCATGGAGACCCAACCATGGTCATGGAGAACCAACCTTGGTCATGAAAACCCAAACTTGGCCATAGAAACCCAACTTTGATCATGGAAACCAAACCTTGGCCATGGAGACCCAACCTTGGTCATGGAGAACCAACTTTGGCCATGGAGACCCAACTTTGGCCATGGAGAACCAACCTTGGTCATGGAAACCCAACCATGGTCATGGAAACCCAACCATGGTCATGGAGAACCAACCTTGGCCATGGAGACCCAACCTTGGCCATGGAGAACCAACCTTGGCCATGGAAACCCAACCATGGTCATGGAAACCCAACCATGGTCATGGAAACCCAACCATAGTCATGGAGAACCAACCTTGGCCATGGAGACCCAACCTTGGCCATGGAAACCCAACCATGGTCATAGAAACCCAACCTTGGCCATGGAGACCCAACCTTGGCCATGGAAGATGCCCAACCCAACAAGAAGACCCCCAACCCAACAAGGAGCCCCCCAACCCAACCTGGAGCCCCCCAACCCAACCAGGAGCCCCCCAACCCCAACCAGGAGCCCCCAACCCCAACCTTGAGCCCCCCAACTCAACTGGAAGACCTCCAACCCAACCTGGAGCCCTCCAACCCAACCTGGAGCCCCCCAACCCAAACCTGGAGCCCCCCAACCCCAACCAGGAGCCCCCCAACCCAACCAGGAGCCCCCACCCCAACCAGGAGCCCCCCCAGACCCCCACCTTCTCTCGGACGAGCAGGGTGACGGCGGGCAGCCCGTTGGGGCCCTCGCCCGCCTTGCCCGTTGGGGCCACCTGCTTGAGGAACTCGACCTTCTTGCGGCTGGCCAGGAAGAGCAGGCGGCTCTCGCAGAACAGCATCACCGTGTCCGTCAGCTCGTAGCCCAGCAGCCACGTCTGGGGGCAGGGGAGGGGGTAAAAACGGCGTTGGGGGCACCAAAATGGCGTTGGGGGCGCCAAAAACATCACTGGGGGCACCAAAATGGCGTTGGGGGCACCAAAAACATCACTGGGGGCACCAAAATGGCGTTGGGGGCACCAAAACTGTCATTGGGGAACCAAAAATGGCGTTGGGGGCAATAACAACATCACTGGGGGCAGCAAAATGGCGTTGGGGGTGCCAAAATGGCGTTGGGGG
This sequence comes from Pyrocephalus nanus, assembly GCA_038380795.1. NCBI lineage: Eukaryota > Metazoa > Chordata > Aves > Passeriformes > Tyrannidae > Pyrocephalus > Pyrocephalus nanus. The sequence goes on from JAWZSU010000059.1 coordinate 89,961, forward strand.
CACCCAAAATGGCGTTGGGGGCAATAACAACATCACTGGGGGCACCAAAATGGCGTTGGGGGCACCAAAAACATCATTGGGGGCACCAAAAATGGCGTTGGGGGCACCAAAAACATCATTGGGGGCAATAAAAACATCATTGGGGGCACCAAAAATGGCGTTGGGGGCACCAAAAACATCATTGGGGGGACCAAAATGGCGTTGGGGGCACCCAAAATGGCGCTGGGGGCACCAAAATGGCGTTGGGGGCACCAAAAACATCATTGGGGGCAATAAAAACATCATTGGGGGCACCCAAAATGGCGTTGGGGGCACCAAAAACATCATTGGGGGCAATAAAAACATCATTGGGGGCAATAAAAATATCATTGGGGGCACCCAAAATGTTTGGGATTCCCCTGGGATTTTGGGATTTCCCTCCCTGGGATTTTGGGATTCCCCCCCTGGGATTTTGGGACCCCCTTTGGGATTTTGGGATTCCCCCCCTGGGATTTTGGGATTTCCCCCCCTGGGATTTTGGGACCCTCCCTTGGGATTTTGGGATTCCCCCCAGGGATTTTGGGATTCCCCAGGGATTTTTAGGATTCTCCCCAGGGATTTTGGGATTCCCCTGGGATTTTGGGATTCCCCCCCTGGGATTTTGGGATTCCCCAGGGATTTTTAGGATTCTCCCCAGGGATTTTGGGATTCCCCTGGGATTTTGGGATTCCCCCCCTGGGATTTTGGGATTCCCCAGGGATTTTTAGGATTCTCCCCAGGGATTTTGGGATTCCCCTGAGATTTTAGGACCCTCCCCAGGGATTTTGGGATTCCCCTGGGATTTTGGGATTCCCCTGAGATTTTAGGACCCTCCCCAGGGATTTTGGGATTCCCCTGGGATTTTGGGATTCCCCTGGGATTTTAGGACCCTCCCCTGGGATTTTAGGACCCTCCCCAGGGATTTTGGGATTCCCCCCCTGGGATTTTAGGACCCTCCCCAGGGATTTTGGGATTCCCCTGGGATTTTGGGATTCCCCCCCTGGGATTTTGGGATTCCCCAGGGATTTTTAGGATTCTCCCCAGGGATTTTGGGATTCCCCTGAGATTTTAGGACCCTCCCCGGGGATTTTGGGATTCCCCTGGGATTTTAGGACCCTCCCCAGGGATTTTGGGATTCCCCTGGGATTTTTGGGACCGCACCTGCAGCGCGGTGGATTTGGCGTAGACGATCTCCTCGTCCACCCCCACGGCCACCACCAGGGCATCGACCCCCCCGAAATCATCCTCGCCTTTCTGGGGGGTTTGGAGGCACTGTCAGACCCCCCAAATTCACAGAACCCCCCCAAAAAAATCCCGGACCCCAAAAACCCCTCCAGACCCCAAAAAACCCCCCCAGACCCCAAAAAACCCCCCGGACCCCAAAAAACCTCCCCGGACCCCCAAAAAAAATCCCGGACCCCAAAAAACCTCCCCAGACCCTAAAACCCCCCCCCGGACCCCAAAACCCCCCCCCCCAGACCCCAAAAAAACCCCCCAGACCCCAAAAACCCCCCAGACCCCCCAAAAAAAATCCCGGACCCCCCAAACCCCCCCAGACCCCAAAAAACCTCCCCAGACCCCAAAAACCCCCCCCTGGACCCCAAAACCCCCCCCAGAACCCAACCCCCCCCCCGGACCCCAAAAAAATCCCCCAAGACCCCAAAACCCCCCCCAGAACCCAAAACCCCCCCCGGACCCCAAAAAAATCCCCCAAGACCCCAAAAACCCCCCCGGACCCCAAAACCCCCCCCAGACCCCAAAAAACCTCCCCAGACCCCAAAAAACCTCCCCAGACCCCAAAAAACTTCCCAGACCCCAAATAAACCCTAAACCCTAAATAAACCCCAAATAAGCCCCAAATAAACCCCAAACCCTGAATAAACCCCAAATAAACCCCAAATAAATCCAAATCCTGAATAAATCCTGAATAAATCCTAAATAAACCCCAAATAAATCCCAAATAAATCCCAAATCCTGAATAAATCCTAAATAAATCCTAAATCCTAAATAAACCCCCAAAAAACCCCAAATAAGTCCCAAATAAACCCTAAACCCTAAACAAATCCCAAATAAACCCCAAATCAACCCCAAATCCTGGATAAATCCTAAATAAATCCCAAATCTTAAACAAATTCTAAATAAACCCCAAATCCTAAATAAACACCAAGTAAGCCCCAAATAAATCCCAAACCACCCAAATTCAGCCCAAACCCCTCAAATTCACCCCGAATCTCCCCCAAATGCACCCCAAAACCCCCCAAATCGCCCAAATGCACCTCAAAAAAAACCCCCAAAACACCCCAATCCGCCCCAAAATCCCCAAATCCACCCCAAATCCCCCCCAAATCACCCAAATCCACCCCAAATCCACCCCAAATCCCCCCCAAATCACCCAAATCCACCCCAAATCAACCCCAAATCACCCCAAAATCCCCCCAAATCCACCCCAAATCCCCCAAATCCACCCCAAATCAACCCCAAATCACCCCAAAATCCCCCCAAATCCACCCCAAATCCCCCCCAAATCCACCCCAAATCCACCCCAAATCCCCCCCAAATCCACCCCAAATCCACCCCAAATCCCCCCCAAATCACCCAAATCCACCCCTAACCCCCCCCAAATTGCCCAAATCCCCCAAATCCATCCCTAAAACCCCCCAAATTGCCCAAATCCCCCCCAAAACCCCCCAAATTGCCCAGATTGCCCCGATTTCGCCCCAAAACCCCCTCTACCCCCTAAGTTGCCCCAAATCCCCCCCATTTCGCCCCAAAACCCCCTATAACCTCCAAATTCCCCAAATCCCCCCGATTTCGCCCCAAATCCCCCTCCACCCCTTAAGTTGCCCCAAATCCCCCCGATTTCGCCCCAAACCCCCCCTATAACCTCCAAACTGCCCAGATTCCCGCGATTTCACCCCAAAACCCCCTATACCTTCTAAATTGCCCAGATTCCCGCGATTTCGCCCCAAAACGCCGCCCCGCCCCCCGGATTGCCCAAATCCCCCCGATTTCGCCCCAAAACCCCCCTATAACCTCCAAACTGCCCGGATTCCAGCGATTTCACCCCAAAACCCCCTATAACCTCCAAACTGCCCGGATTCCCGCGATTTCACCCCAAAACGCCGCCCCGCCCCCCGGATTGCCCAAATCCCCCCGGTTTCGCCCCAAATCACCTGCCAGCTGCCGTAGAGGCGCCGCAGCCGCCGCGCGAAGGCCTCTCTGTCCAGGCTGAGCGCCATGAGGGGGGCCGGGGGCGCCCCCAGAGACCCCCCCCCCCTTCCCCGCTCCGAGAGCCGGCCCCGCCAACCGCCCCAAGGGGCCCGGCCCCCCCCTCAAAAAAAAAAAAACAAAAACAAACAAAAAAACCCCCCCAACACTCCGGGGAGAAATCGAAGAAATAACCACAAAATAAAAAAAAATAAAATTAAATAAAAAAAAAAAGCGGAGCCGCCGCGGCCTGCGAACGGCGCCTCCCGCACCCCGGAAGTGAGAGGCCTGACGGGGCCGCTTCCGCTTCCGGTGTCACGTGACGGGGGACAAGAGGAGGAGGGAGGGGAAATGGCGGCGGGTCCTTCGTCACGTGACGCGGGAACAGCGGCGGCGAGGGGTTAAAAAAAAAAAAAAAAGGGTAGAAGGTGAGCGGAGCGGCCTCGGCTTCGCGCAGAGGGGTGGAAAACAAAGGTGTTTTTTATTATTTTTTTTGGGAGGGGGAGAGAGAAAAGTTAAAAAAAAAAAATAAATAAAAGGGGATTTTGAGGAGCGTGAGGGGAAAGGAAGGGCGGGGAAAATGGCGGCGGTGCCTCCCCCCCCTCACGTGAGGGCGCGAAAAGGTCACGTGACGCGCACAACGGCGGGAAAACGTGAGGGGAGGGAGGCGGCGCTTGGCGCCCCCTGGCGGCGGGAGGGCGCCATTAATTAAAAAAAAAAAAAGCCTTAATTATCACGAGGGGAGAGAACTGAGGGTTAATTAACGGTTAACAACGGCAGAGCCGGCGGGCCTGAGGGTTTAACCGAACGGGATTCGCTAATGGTGAGTATTAATTAATTCATTAATGACTCGTGGCGGGGTTAATAAAAGCTCGATGAGGGGTTAATTAAGCCAAGGTTGGTTAATAAAAAAGGGTTTTACTAAAGATCGGTTGGGGGTTTCTTGATTCGGGATTTATCAACTGATAAATTAATAAGGGGTTGATTATTAATAATGACGGCGTTCATTAAGGAGCAAATTGGGACTCAGTGTTGGGTTAATTAAAAGTCGAGAGCAATTAATGAGGGGGGGGTTGATAAGGTTCGATTTGGGGTGGATAAGGTGGAATTAATAACAGCATCGATGAAGGCTAATTAAGGAAGAATGAAGGAATAAAGGGGTTAAGTAAAGGAGAATCACTAATGAGATTAATTAAGCGAAATTGGCCTCATTAAGGGCCATCCCTAATTAAAAGGCACTAATTAACGACACCCAAACGCTCTCAGTTCGTTTCACCACCTTTTATTAAAAAAACACCCTTTTGCCCCCTCCCCCTTTTCCCCCGAGCTCCGCCCCCTCTTCCTCAAACCCCTCCCCCTTTTCAAGCCCCTCCCCTCTGAGCCCCTCCCCCTTTCTCGCCCCGCCCACCCCCCTTTTTATGGACACAGAGACGATTTACATATTTATATAAATATGAGGGGGGCGTGGCCGGGGAAAGGGAGGGCGTGGCCATCCCGGAAAGTGGGTGTGGCCTATTCGGAGTCGGAGGTGGGCGGTAACATGGGGTCGGCCAGCAGGGGGCAGCACCCGCCCAGGGGGGATGCCACGCCCCTTTCCTGTGAGGCCACGCCCCCCACCGAGGAGGCCCCGCCCCTCTCGGAGGGTGCCCCGCCCCCCATCAGCGCCGCCATCTTGGAAAGGTCCAGCCCTGGGGGGAGGAACTGGGGAAAAAAAAGGGGGTGAAAATGAGGGTGGGCGGGGCCTGGAGGGGGTGTGGCCCCACAAACCACACCCCTCAGGCCCCTCAAGCCACACCCACCCACCCCAAAAAATCCGCATCAAAGCTACCCCAAAACGGCCCCAAAAAACGGCCCCAAAATGTGCAGAATGGGGGGAGGGGCAAGTAGTATTTAAATGATGTGGGCGTGGCCTGATGGGGCATGGTCACAGTGGTCACACCCCTCGGTCCTTAAGCCACGCCCACACCTAAAAAATCCCTTTGGAACCCCCCAAAAATGGCCCCAAAATGGCCCCCAAAATGGCGGGAGTGGGCGGGGCCAAAGGGGCTATGAGGGCATGGGCGGGGCTTGGCACTTTGGCCACGCCCACCAGGGTGGATTTTTGGGGTGAATTGGGGGGGTTTTGGTACCTTTTTCCGGTGCCACTTTTCCCGCTGAGGGTCCACGAACTGAGGGGGGTAAAAAGGGAAGATTTGGGGGTGAATTTGGGGTAAAAAAGAGAGGATTTGGGGGTGAATTTGGGGGAAAAAAGGAGGATTTTGGGGTGAATTTGGGGGGAAAAGGGAGGATTTTGGGGTAAATTTGGGGAAAAAAGGGAGGATTTGGGGGTGAATTTGGGGGAAAAAACGGAGAATTTGGGGGAAAAAAGGGAGGATTTTGGGGGTGAATTTGGGGGAAAAAAGAGGATTTGAGGGGTGAATTTGGGGGAAAAGGGGAGGATTTTGGGGGTGAATTTAGGGGAAAAAAGGGAGGATTTGGGGTTGAATTTGGGGGAAAAAACGGAGAATTTGGGGGAAAAAAGGGAGGATTTGGGGGTGAATTTGGGGGAAAAACGGAGAATTTGGGGGAAAAAAGGGAGGATTTTGGGGGTGAATTTGGGGGAAAAAAGAGGATTTGGGGGGTGAATTTGGGGGAAAAAAGGGAGAATTTGGGGGAAAAAAGGGAGGATTTGGGGTGAATTTGGGGGAAAAAGGGAGGATTTTGGGGTGAATTTGGGGGAAAAAAGGGAGGATTTTGGGGGTGAATTTTGGGGGAAAAAGGGAGAATTTTGGGGGTGAATTTGGGGAGTTTTGGGTGAATTTGAGGGGTTTGAAGAGAATTCGGGGCCTTGGGGTGGATTTCGAGGGTTTTGGGGTAAATTTGGGGGGTTTTGGGGTTGTTTCTCACCTGGAGCAGTTGGGGGTAGTTTTGGGGTAGTTTTTGGGGTGAATTTGTGGTTTTTTGGGTCATTCCTCACCTGGGGTAGTTTTGGGGTAGTTTTTGGGGTGAATTTGGGTTTTTTTGGGTCATTCCTCACCTGGGGTAGTTTTGGGGTAGTTTTTGGGGTGAATTTGGGGTTTTTTGGGTCATTCCTCACCTGGGGTAGTTACTGGGGTAGTTTTTGGGGTGAATTCGGGGGTTTTTGGGTCATTTCTCACCTGGAGCAGTCGGGGGTCGGCACCGAGCTCGGGGGGAGGTGGGGGAGGGGCGGGGCCGCAGTTTTGGGGGTCCCTCTCGGGGTCCCCCCCGGGGTCCCGAAGCCCCTCCAGGCACCGGAGCTCCAGCTGGGGGAGGGAGGGGGAGAAAAATCACAGAAAATTTCATTTATTTGGACAAAAAAATGATGTTTCTAAGGGAAAAAACAACTCTCAGAATTTGGGGGGAAAACCCAAAAATTTGGGGGAAAAAATCTCACAGATTTTGGGGTTAATAAAAAAAAAAAGGATGCAAAAATTCGGGTTAATAAAAAAAAAAGAAGAAAAAATTCAGGGTAAAAAAAAATTATTTTTCTGGGGTAAGAATGCTTGAATTTGAGGCAACACCCCCCCTCCAAATTTCAGAAAAAAAAGGAGATTTTTAGGGGGAAAAAAAAAAACAAACCTCTAAATATCGAGGAGAAAAATTATTATTTTTAGGCAGAAACCCCTAAATCCCGCCTGTCAAAATTTATAAACCCTTTTAAAAAATTTAACAAAAATTTAAAAAAATTAACAAAATCCCTCCTTTGGGCAGGGGAAAAAAAAAAAAAAAAGAACAAAAAACCTCAAATACTCCCAAAATAAAAAAAAAAAAAAAAAAAAGACATTTTTAATCCAAAAACCCCCCAAATTTTTGACCCCACCCCCCACCATTTTATTTTTTTTTTTTTTTCCAGAATCAAAGGCTGTCACCCCCCCCCATTCCCCCATTCCCCAACCCCCCACAAAAACCCCAAATTGAGGGTTTTTCACCCCAAAAACCCCCTCACCTCCACCAGCTTCTTGCTGTTCTTCTTGGGCGGCGCCGGCGCCCGGGCGGCCCCGTTGGGGCCCAGCCGGTGCTTCTGGAAGGTCAATTTGAGCCCCTCCTCCTGCAGGGACCCCCCAAAAAGAGACATCAAAAACCCCCCTTTTTCCCCCAAAGATCGGGATTTGGGGGGGACACCGATTTGGGGCGAAAAAGGCACATTTTGGGGTCACACAGAACTCACGTCTTTGATCTGCACGGTGAACTCCTTGTCCTGGTGGCGCCCCCGGGGGAAGGGGGGGGCGGCTTTGGGGGGCTCGGGGAGGGGGAGGGGCAGGGGGAGGGGTGGGGGAGGGGGCAGGGGGGAGGGGAGACCCCCCGGGATCCCCCCCATCCCGAAATCCTCGGGGGGCCCCTCCCCCGTCAGCACCGCCCGGCAAATCAGGTCCAGGCGCCGGATCAGGGCTCGGTCCTGGATTTGGGGAGGGAGAAAAATCCCCCCAAAATTAAGGGGGGTCTCAAATTGAGGGGGGAGGGTTGGAGCTTTTTAAATGGTCCCAAAAACTGCTCCGGAATTGCCCCCAAAATCAGAGCTGAAATCGCTCTGAAATCACCCCCAAAACCATCCCAGAATCAGACCTAAAACTGCTCTGAAATCACCCCAAAAATAGCACCAAAACTGCTCCCAAACCACCCCAAAAAGCCCCCCCAAATCACCCCAAAATCAGCACCAAAACTGCTCCCAAACCACCCCAAATCCAGTCCCCCAAAAACAACCCAAACCACCCCCAAAACCCCCATAAAATCCCCCCAAAATCAGCACCAAAACTGCTCCCAAACCCCCCTAAATCCAGCCCCCCAAAACAACTCAAACTAGCCCCAAAAACCACCCCCAAAACCCCCCTGAAATCACCCCAAAATCAGCACCAAAACTGCTCCCAAACCCCGCCAAATCCAGCCCCCAAAACCACCCTCAAAACCCCCTGAAATCACCCCAAAATCAGCACCAAAACTGCTCCCAAACCCCCCCAAATCCAGCCCCCAAAAACAACTCAAACCACCCCAAAACCCCCCTAAAATCACCCGAAAATCAGCACCAGAACTGCTCCCAAACCTCCCCAAATCCAGCCCCCAAAACCACCCCCAAAACCCCCTAAAACCACCCCAAAATCAGCACCAAAACTGCTCCCAAATCACCCCCAAAACCCCCCTAAAATCACCCTAAAATCAGCACCAAAATTGCTCCCAAACCCCCCCAAATCCAGCCCCCAAAAACAACTCAAACCACCCCCAAAACCAGCCCCAAAATCCCCCTAAAACCCCCCCAAAATCAGCACCAAAATTGCTCCCAAACCCCCCCAAAACCCCCCCAAAACCCCCCTAAAATCACCCCAAAATCAGCACCAAAACTGCTCCCAAACCACCCCAAATCCAGCCCCCAAAAACCCCCCCAAAACCCCCTAAAATCACCCCAAACCCCCCCCCAAATACCTTGGGCCAGCAGAGCAGGTTTCGGGGTCCCCCCGCCGGGGGGGGCAGGGTCTGGGGGGGGGGTTTGGGGGACCCCCCCTCGCCCGGGGGGGGAGGGGAATCCTCGTCCTCCCCCTCCCCGTCCTCCCCTTCCTCCTCCTCCTCCTCTTCCTCCTCCTCTTCCTCGTCCTCTTCCAGCCCCAGCTCCTCCAGAACTGGGAGGGGATGGGAGAGGATTTGGGGGGGTCCCAAAATTCAGCATTTCTCCCCCCAAAATTCACCATTTGTCCCCCCAAAATTCACCGTTTCTCCCCCCAAAATTCACCATTTGTCCCCCCAAAATTCACCGTTTCTCCCCCCAAAATTCACCATTTGTCCCCCCAAACCCAGCATTTCTCCCCCCCTCCCCAGATTCCACATTTCCCTCCCAAATTTTGGGACTTCTCCCCCCAAATTTGCGATTTTCTTCCCCCAGACTCGAGATTTTTCCCCCCAAATTTGGGAATTTCTCCCCCCCCCCCAGACTCGAGATTTCTCCCCCCAAATCTGGGATTTCTCCCCCCAAATTTGGGAATTTCTCCCCCCCCCCCAGACTTGAAATTTCTCTCCCCAAATCTGGGAATTTCTCCCCCCAAATTTGGGATTTCTCCCCCCAAATTTAAAGATTTCCCCCCCCAAATCTAGGAGTTTCTCCCCCCAAATTTGGGAATTTCTCCCCCCCAGACTCGAGATTTCTCCCTCCAAATTTGGGAATTTCTCCCTCCAGACTCAAGACTCCCCCTCCCAAATTCAGGATTTCTCCCCCCAAACCCAACATATCCCCCCCAAAATTATGGAGACTCCCTCTCCCAAATTCCGGATTTCTCCCCCAAATTTAGAGCTTGTCCCCCCCTAAAATTCAACATTTTTTCCCCAAACTCAGCATTCCCCCTCCCCAAACTCTGATCCCCTCTCCCCTCACTCACCCCCATCCTCCTCTTCCTCCTCCTCCTCCTCCTCCTCCTCCTCCTCCTCCCGGTCCCCGTCTCCACCATCCCGGCCGTCTCCGTCTCCCTCTCCGCGGTTCCGGGGGTCCCTCTCCGTCCTGGCCCCCTTCCTGACCCCTCTCCTCAGGGCTCCCCCCAGCCCGTGCCGCGCCGCCGCCCTCAGGAGCTCCACATCGTGAACCCCCCGGAGCCACCACGGCGGCAACGGCGGCGCCGGCGGCGGCACCCGCGCCAGGAGCGAGCCCAGCGCCGGGTGCGGCAACACCCGCTCCCTCAGGCACCGTAACAGGGATAACCGGCGCAGGCACCGCAGGGCCAGGGGGGCAGGCACTGGGAGAGGGGCTGGGCACGGTCCTGGGGGGGCTGGAATGGAGAGAATTAAATTAATTAATGATTAGAACCGTTAATGAGGGGTTTGGGGTTAATTTGGGGTGCGGCAACACCCGCTCCCTCAGGCACCGTAACAGGGATAACCGGCGCAGGCACCGCAGGGCCAGGGGGGCAGGCACTGGGAGAGGGGCTGGGCACGGTCCTGGGGGGGCTGGAATGGAGAGAATTAAATTAATTAATGATTAGAACCGTTAATGAGGGGTTTGGGGTTAATTTGGGGTGCGGCAACACCCGCTCCCTCAGGCACCGTAACAGGGATAACCGGCGCAGGCACCGCAGGGCCAGGGGGGCAGGCACTGGGAGAGGGGCTGGGCACGGTCCTGGGGGGGCTGGAATGGAGAGAATTAAATTAATTAATGATTAGAACCGTTAATGAGGGGTTTGGGGTTAATTTGGGGTGCGGCAACACCCGCTCCCTCAGGCACCGTAACAGGGATAACCGGCGCAGGCACCGCAGGGCCAGGGGGGCAGGCACTGGGAGAGGGGCTGGGCACGGTCCTGGGGGGGCTGGAATGGAGAAAATTACATTAATTAATGATTAGAACCGTTAATGAGGGGTTTGGGGTTAATTTGGGGTGCGGCAACACCCGCTCCCTCAGGCACCGTAACAGGGATAACCGGCGCAGGCACCGCAGGGCCAGGGGGGCAGGCACTGGGAGAGGGGCTGGGCACGGTCCTGGGGGGGCTGGAATGGAGAGAATTACATTAATTAATGATTGGAACCGTTAATTGGTCATTGGAACCGTTAATTAGTCAGTGGAACCGTTAATGGGGGGTCTGGGGTTGATTTTAGTGGGGGTAGGAGCAGGGACGGGCGGCGCGGGCGGGGACACCGGAGGGGCTGGGGACGATCCTGGGGGGGGCTGGAACAGAGAAAATTATAATTAATTAATCACTGGAACCATTAATAAGTGATGGGAACCGTTAATTAGTGACTGGAACCGTTAATGAGTGACTGGAACCGCTAATAAGAAATTTGGGGTTAATTTGGGGTGGAAGGGGCAGGGGCAGGGGACGCTCCTGGGGGGGCTGGAATAGAGACAAAATGTCATTAATTAGCGATTGGAACCGTTAATTAGTGATTGGAACCATTAATTAGAGACTGAGACAATTAATGAGAAATTTGGGGTTAATTTGGGGTTCATTTGGGGGGGAAGGGGCACTCCAGGGGGGGCTGCAGGAGACAAACCAGGTGTCGTTAAAACCCCACTAAAACCCCCAATTTTAGCAATTTTTCCCCAAATTTGGGTGTTTTTCCCCAATTTTCACATTTTTGCCCAATTTTCTCGTTTTTCACCCCAAATCCGTGCCTTACCGTGGGTGGTGTCGGGCGGCAGGCGGCACAGACCCCCTAAACCCCCAATTCCAGCGATTTGTCCCCAAATTTGGGTGATTTTCCCCCCGATTTTGGCAATTTTTCCCAATTTCCCATTTTTGCCCAATTTTCTCATTTTTCACCCCAAAACAGATCCCTTACCGTGCGCGGTGTTGGGGGGCAGGTGGCACAGACCCCCTAAACCCCCAATTCCAGCAATTCACCCCCGATTTGGGTGATTTTCCCCCCGATTTTGGCAATTTTTCATAATTTTCACATTTTTGCCCATTTTTGGGGTTTTTTACCCCAAACCCCATCCCTTACCATGCGCGGTGTCGGGGGGCAGGCGGCACAGACCCCCTAAACCCCCAGTTTTAGCGATTTGTCCCCAAATTTGGGTGATTTTCCCCCCGATTTGGGTGTTTTGTCCCAATTTTCGCATTTTTTCCCAATTTTGACATTTTTGCCCAATTTTCTCACTTTTCACCCCAAAACAGATCCCTTACCGTGCGCGGTGTCGGGGGGCAGGCGGCACACCTGGCGGCACATGGCGACGAAGCCGTGGTAGAAGCGGGTGAGCTCCTGGTCCGAGCGGCGCTCCAGGTTGGCCAAGGCCCGGAAGCGGCCCCAGCGGAACCTTCCGGAAGCCGCGTCCAGCTCCACCCCGAAGGTCGAGGCCACGCGCAGGAAATCCGACTGCTCGCGGCGGCTCCACCTGCGGGGAGCGGGATTTGGGGTGAGAATGGGAGAAAACGGGAAAAAACGGTGAAAAACAGCGAAAAACGGCGAAAAAAACACGAAAAAACACCGAAAAATGACCCAGAAATGACCCACAAACGGGAAAGAACGACCCAAAAAAGCCCCAAATCCGACTGCTCACGGCGGCTCCACCTGCGGGGAGCGGGGTTTGGGGTGAAAATGGGAAAAAACGGGAAAAATGCGAAAAAACGGCGAAAAACGGCGAAAAAACGGCAAAAAACGGCCCTGAAATGGCAAAAAAAGACCAAAAAAACTGGCCCGGAAATGGGAAAAAATGACCCAAAAATGCCCCCAAATCCGACTGCTGACAGCGGCTTCACCTGCGGGGAGCAGGGTTTGGGGTGAAAATGGGAAAAAATGGGAAAAAACGGCGAAAAAACGGGAAAAAACGGCAAAAAAAAGCCCAGAAATGGCAATAAAACACCAAAAAAACCCAAATTCAGGATTCCCCCCCAAATTTGGGGTGTCCTACCCCCTGGCCCCAAACACCTCCCCCAAATTCAGGATTTTCCCCCCAAATTCAGGATTTTCCCCCCAAATCCGGGATTTTCCCCCCAAATTCAGGATTTTCCCTCCAAATTAAAGATTTCCCCCCCAAATTCAGGATTTTCCCCCCAAATTCAGGATTTTCCCCCCAAATTCAGAATTTTCCCCCAAATTCAGAATTTTCCCCAAAATTCCCGATTTTCCCCAAAATTCCCGATTTTCCCCCAAATTTCGGGGTCCCACCTCTGCTGTTTCTCTCGGCTCCGGCGCTGCCTCCTCCTCTCCCCCAGCCCCCCAAATTTGGGGTCCCATCCCCCAGCCCCCCCAAATTCAGAATTTTCCCCCCAAATTCAGAATTTTCCCCCCAAATTCCCAATTTTCCCCAAAATTCCCGGTTTTCCCCCCAAATTTTGGGGTCCCACCTCTGCTGTTTCTCTCGGCTCCGGCGCTGCCTCCTCCTCTCCCCCAGCCCCCCAAATTTGGGGTCCCGGGGGGGCTCCCGGGGGGTCTCCCTGCTGGGGGGAGGGGCCTCCTCCCCCGGCCCCGCCCCCCCTCTGGGCCCCGCCCTCTGCAGGGCACCAATCAGGCGGCGGAAGCGGGCGGTGAGGGCGGAGCCTGCGGGCCAGGGGGGCGGGGCCTCCGAGCACGACGAGCTGGGGGGGGGGCCTGGAAAAAAGAGGGGGGGGGAGGGGATTATTGGGGGGATTTTGGGGTATTTTTAGGGGGGTTTTGGGGTATTTTTAAGGGAGATTTTGGGGTATTTTTAAGGGAGATTTTGGGGTATTTTTAGAGGAGGTTTTGGGGTATTTTTAGTGGGGAGTTTGGGGTATTTTTAGAGGAGGTTTTGGGGTATTTTTAGAGGAGATTTTGGGGTATTTTTAGAGGAGATTTTAGGGTATTTTTAGAGGAGATTTTGGGGTATTTTTAGGGGGGGTTGGGGTATTTTTAGGGGGGATTTTGCGTTATTTTTGGAGGGGACTTTGGGGTATTTTTAGGGGAGGATTTTGGGGTGTTTTTGGGGGGGGTTGGGGGTTTTTTAGGGTGGCTTTTGGGGTATTTTTCGGGTGCCTTTTGGGGTATTTTTAGGGAGCTTTTGGGGTATTTTAAGAGGGGGTTTTGGGGTATTTGGGTGGGGGTTTGGAGTATTTTTAAGGGGGGTTTTGGGGGTATCTTGGGGGGGGGTTGGGGTATTTTTAGGGGAGTTTTGGGGTATTTTTTGGGGGGAGTTTTTTGGGTATTTTTAGAGGGGGTTTTGGGGTATTTTTAGGGGAGCATTTTTGGGGGGGTTGGGATATTTTTAGGGGGGGTTTTGGGGTATTTTTAGAGGGAGTTTTGGGGTATTTTTAGAGGAGGTTTTGGGGTATATTGGGGAGGTTTTGGGGTATTTTTTGGGGGGGGGGTTGGGGTATTTTTAGAGAGGGATTTTGGGGTATTTTTAAAGAGAGTTTGGGGCATTTTTATGGGGGGTTCTGGGGTATTTTAAGGGGGGGTTTTAAGGTATTTTTAGGGTGGGTTTTGGGGTCTTTTAAGGGGGGTTTTGGGGAAATTTTTAGGGGAGGTTTTCGGGTATTTTTTAGGGGAGGGGTTTGGGGTATTTTTAGGGGGGTTTTGGGGGATTTTTAGAGGGGGTTTTGGGGTATTTTTAGGGGGGAATTTGGTATATTTTGTAGGGAGATTTAGAGGTTTTTTGGGGGGGGTTGGGGGTATTTTTAGGGAGAGTTTTGGGTTTTTTTAAGGGAGTTTTGGAGTATTTTTAGAGGGGATTTTGGGGTATTTTTAGGGGTGGTTTTGGGTTATTTTTAGTGGGATTTTGGTGTATTTTTAGGGGAGTTTGGGGGTATTTTTAGGGGGGATTTTGGGGTATTTTTAGGGGAGGTTTTGAGGTAATTTAAGGGGGGTTTTGGGGTATTTTTAGGGAGGATTTTGGATATTTTTGGGGGGGGGTTGGGGTATTTTTGGAGGGGGTTTAGGGGTATTTTGGGGGGGTTTGGGATGTTTTAGGGGTGGTTTTGGGGTATTTTTAGAGGCAATTTCAGGGTATTTTTAGTGGGGATTTTAGGGTATTTTTAGGGGGGGTGGGGTATTTTTAGAGGGAATTTTGGATATTTTTAGGGGGAGGTTTTGGGGTATTTTTGGGGGGGATTTGGGGTATTTTTAGGGAGGTTTTGGGATATTTTTAGGGGGGCTTTTGGGGGATTTTTGGGGGGGTTTTGGGGAATTTTTAGGGGGGCTTTTGGGGGATTTTTGGGGGGGTTTTGGGGAATTTTTAGGGGGGATTTTGGGGGGTTTTTAGGGAGGGTTTTGGGGTATTTGGGGGGGGATTTTGGGTATTTTTAGAGGGGGTTTTGGGGTATTTTTAGGGTGGGGTTGGGGTATTTTTAGAGAGGGTTTTGGGGTATTTTTTGGGGGGTTGGGGTATTTTTAGAGGGGGTTTTGGGGTATTTTTTTGGGTGCTTTTGGGGTATTTTTAGGGGGGGTTGGGGTATTTTTAGTGGAGGTTTTGGGGTATTTTAGGGGGGGTTTTGGGGTATTTTTAGGATGGGGTTTGGAGTATTTTTCGGGGGGATTTTGGGGTAATTTTAGGGGGGATTTTGGTGTATTTTTAGGGGTATTTGGGGGTATTTTTAGGGGGATTTTTAAGGGGTTTTGGGGTATTTTTAGAGGGGATTTTGGGGTATTTTTAGGGTGGGTTTTGGGGTACTTTTAGGGGGGTTGGGGTATTTTTAGGAGTTTTGGGGTATTCTTAGGGGGGATTTTAGGGTATTTTTAGGGGGGTTCTGGGGTATTTTTAGGGGGGATTTGGGGTATTTTTAGAGGAGATTTTGGGGTATTTTAAGGAGAGCTTTTGGGGTATTTTTAGGAGGGGTTTTGGGTTATTTTTCGGGGGGATTTTGGATATTTTTGGGGGGGGTTGGGGTATTTTTAGGGGAGGTTTTAAGGTATTTTTAGGGAGGAGAATGGGGTATTTTTAGGAGGGTTTTTTGGGTATTTTTATGGGGGGTGGGGTATTTTTAGAGAGGATTTGAGGGTATTTTTAGGGGGGGTGGGGAATTTTATGGGGCTTTTGGGTTATTTTTAGGGGGGATTTTGGATATTTTTGGGGAGGTTTTAGGGTATTTTTAAGGGGGGGGTCGGGGTGTTTTTAGAAGGGGTTTTGGGGTATTTTTAGAGGGGTTTTGAGATATTTTTAAGGGGGGGTTTGGGGTATTTTTAGGGGGGGTTTTGGGGTATTTTTAGGAGGAGTTTTGGGGTATTTTAGGGGCGGTTTTGGGGTCTCTCTCCCCCCCCATCCCCTTTACCTTCCTCTCCGTCCACCACCGAAATCTCCTCATCCAGCCCGGCCAGGGGGTCACTCTGTGCGGGGTCAAAGGTCACTGGAGGGGTCACCCCACAACCCCCAGATTTTTTGGGGGTTAAAATCAAATTTTTGGGTTTAAAAACCCCAATTTTTTTACCTCCTCAACCCCCCCCGACAGGGGTTTGTACTCGGGGTCTTCGGGGTCCTTGTCGAAGTCAGGCCTGGTTGGGGGGGGGAAAAGACCCCAAAATCAGCTCAAAACCCCCCAAAATCAGCTCAAAACCCCCCCAAATGAGCGGGAGGGCCCCAAATTACCCAAAAAGGGGTGATTTGAGCCCAAAATAAAGGCGGGGGTGCCTCAGCCCGAGGAGTGAACTCAGCCCGGCCCCGGGGCCGGTCGGTATTAGCATGGCTGGGTCATCAGGGGCACCCCAAATTTGGGGGGGGAGACCCCAAAAGGGGGGGTTTAAGGGGTTGGGGGGGGTTGGGGGAGTCAAATCAGCAAATCCTCCCCCCAAACCAACTCAAATCCCCCCCAAACCACCTCAAATCCCCCCCAAACCACCTCAAATCCCCCCCCAAAACCACCTCAAATCCCCCCAAACCACCTCAAACCAACTCAAATTCCCTCAAACCACCCCAAATCCCCCCCAAAACCACCTCAAACCAACTCAAATCCCCCCCAAACCAACTCAAATCCCCCCAAATTCCCTTAACTCCCCCCAAATCCTCCTCAATCCCCCCCAAACCACCCCAAATCCCCCCAAAACCACCTCAAATCCCCCTAAATTCCCCCAAACCATTCCAAATCCCCCCAAAACCACCTTAAATCCCCCCCAAACCACCCCAAATCCTCCCCAAACCGACTCAAATCCCCCCAAATTCCCTTAACTCCCCCCAAATCCCCCCCAAATCCCTTTAACTCCCCCAAATCCCCCCAACCCCCCGTTTTGGGGTCACTCACCCGTCGGGCCCCTCCAGCCTCTGCTCGGCGGCCACGGCGGTGGCGTCGGGACCCCCGGCCTTGGCCAGGAAACAAAGGGCGGGGTCTGCTCGCATCGTGTGGTACCGCTCGTAGCCTGGTCAAAAACACCCAAAAATGCCCCAAAATCAGCACCAGAACACCCAAAAATCACAGGAAAAAATATCCCCCAAATGGCCCCAAAACACCCAAAAATCCCGGCTAAAATATCCCCAAAATCAGCACCAGAACACCCAAAAATCACAGGAAAAAATATCCCCCAAATGGCCCCAAAACACCCAAAAATCCCGGCTAAAATATCCCCAAAATCAGCACCAGAACACCCAAAAATCACAGGAAAAATATCCCTAAAATGGCCCAAAAAAACCCCCAAATCCCGGCTAAAATACCCCCAAAATCAGCACCAGAACACCCCAAAAATCCCAGAAAAAATATCACCAAAATGGCCCAAAAAACCCCAAAAATCCTGGAAAAAATATCACCAAAATCAGCCCCCAAACACCCAAAAATCCCGGCTAAAATATCACCAAAAACGGCCCCAGAACCCCCAAAAATCCTGGCTAAAATATCCCCAAAATCATCCCCAAAATCAGCCCCAAAATCACAGAAAAAGTATCACCAAAAACGCCCCAAAATCAGCACCAAAACTCCCAAAATCACAGGAAAAATATCCCCAAAATCAGCACCAAAACTCCCAAAATCACAGGAAAAACATCCCCAAAATCAGCACCAGAACATCCCAAAATCACAGGAAAAATATCACCAAAAACAGCCTCAAAACACCCCAAAATCCCAGCTAAAATATCCCCAAAAACGCCCCAAAATCAGCATCAGAACACCCCAAAATCACAGGAAAAATATCACCAAAAACGGCCCCAAAACACCCCCAAAATTCCAGAAAAAAAATCACCAAAAACGCCCCAAAATCAGCACCAGAACACCCCAAAGTGACAGAAAAAATATCCCCAAAATGGTCACAAAATCAGCACCAAAACACCCAAAAATCACAGGAAAAATATCACCAAAAATGGCCTCAAAACACCCAGAAATCCCGGCTAAAATATCAGCAAAAACGCCCCAAAATCAGCCCCAAAACAGCCCAAAATCACAGAAAAAATACTCCAAAAACGGCCCCAAAATCAGCACCAAAACACCCAAAAATCCCGGAAAAATTATCCCCAAAAATGGCCCCAAAATCAGCACCAAAACACCCAAAATCACAGGAAAAATATCACCAAAATCAGCACAAAAACACCCCAAAATCACAGGAAAAACATCCCCAAAAATGGCCCCAAAATCAGCACCAAAACACCCAAAAATCCCGGAAAAAATATCCCCCAAAATGGCCCAAAAAATGGTCCCAAAATCCCGGCTAAAATATCCCCAAAATCAGCCCCAAAATCAGCCCCAAAACACCCCAAAATCCAAGAAAAAATATCCCCAAAATCAACCCCAAAACACCCAAAAATCCTGGCTAAAATATCCCCAAAAACGGCCCCAAAATCAGCACCAGAACACCCAAAAATCACAGAAAAAATATCACCAAAAACACCGCAAGATCAGCACCAAAACAGCCCAAAAATCACAGGAAAAATATCACCAAAAACGGTCCCAAAAAACCCCAAAATCACAGAAAAAAATATCACCAAAAACGGTCCCAAAATCAGCACCAAAACACCCCAAAATCACAGAAAAATATCACAAAAAATGGCCCAAAAAAACCCCAAAATTCCAGAAAAAAATATCACCAAAAATGGCCCCAAAATCAGCACCAGAACTCCCCAAAATCACAGGAAAAATATCCCCAAAAAACACCCCAAAATCAGCACCAAAACACCGCAAAATCACAGAAAAATATCACCAAAAACGGTCCCAAAAAACCCCAAAATCACAGAAAAAATATCACCAAAATCAGCCCCCAAACACCCCAAAATCACAGAAAAATATCACCAAAAACGGCCTCAAAACACCCAAAATTCCGGCTAAAATATCCCCAAAAACACCCTAAAATCACAGGAAAAACATCCTTAAAATGGCCACAAAATCAGTACCAAAACACCCCAAAATCTCGGCTAAAATATCCCCAAAATCAGCACTAAAACAAACCAAAAATCCCAGCTAAAATATCCCCAAAAACAGCCCCAAAATCAACCCCCAAACCCCCCAAAATCCCGGCTAAAATATCCCCAAAAACGGCCCCAAAACGCCAAAAAATCCCAGAAAAAAATACCCCAAAAATGGCCCCAAAATCATCCCCAAGATCCCCAGAACAGCCCCTCCAAAAAACCAGCAAAAAAACCAGCAAAAATACCCCAAAACCAGGCCCGAGACCCCCCCAACCCCCCCTCAAATCCCCCCTAAATCCCCTCAAACCCCCCAAAACGCCCCCCAAACCCCCCTCAAATCCCCCCAAACCCCCCTCAAATCCCCCTAACCCCCCCCAGGACCCCCCAAAACCCCTCCCAAACCCCCCCAAACCCCCCAAATCCCCCCAAACCCCCCTGACCGTGCTTGAAGACCCCGATGAGCAGGGATTTGTCGGCCTCGGGGTCCCACCAGGCCGTGGGCACCTCCAGGGGCTCCACCAGCGGCAGCCACAGCTGGATGTCACTGCGGAAACGGGGTCGGGGACCCCAAAACCGGGTCAGGGACCCCCGAAAATGGGGTCAGGGACCCTGAAAATGGGTAAAGGACCCCCAAAAATGGGGTCAGGGACCCTGAAAATGGGTAAAGGATCCTGAAAATGGGGTCAGGGAGCCCAAAAAGGGGGTCAGGGAGCCCAAAAAGGGGGTCAGGGACCCCAAAAATGGGTAAAGGACCCCAAAAATGGGGTCAAGGACCCAAAAAATGGGATCAGGGAACCCAAAAATGGGGTCAGGGAACCCAAAATTGGGTCAGGGAGCCCAAAAATGGGGTCAGGGACCCCAGAAATGGGATCTGGGATCCCCAAAACCAGGTCAGGGACCCCCGAAATGGGATCAGGGAGCCCAAAAATGGGTAAAGGACCCCAAAAATGGGGTCAGGGACCCCCGAAATGGGGTCAGGGACCCCTGAAAATGGGGTCAGGGAGCCCAAAAAGGGGTAAAGGACCCCAAAAATGGGGTGGGTGACCCCAAAAATGGGTAAAGGACCCCAAAAAATGGGATCAAGGACCCCAAAAACAGGTAAAGGACCCCAAAAATGGGGTCGGGGATCCCAAAAATGGGTCTGGAACCCCCCCAGGAAGGGTCTGGAGCCCCCAAAACCCCCCAAAAATCCCCCAAACTGCCCCAAAAAGGTCTGGGGGATCCCAAAAAGCCCCAAACTGCCCCAAAAAGGGTCTGGGGAATCCCAAAATGCCCCAAAAAGGGTTTTGGGACCCCCCAAACTGCCCCAAAAAGGGTCAGGGACCCCCCAAAAAGGGTTTGGGACCCCCCAAAATCCCCCAAACTGCCCCAAAAAGGGTTTGGGACCCCCCAAAAAGGGTCAGGGACCCCCCAAAAAGCCCCAAAAAGGGTTTGGGACCCCCCAAAAAGGGTCAGGGACCCCCCAAAAAGCCCCAAAAAGGGTTTGGGATCCCCCAAATTTCCCCAAAAAGGGTCTGGGGGATCCCAAAAAGCCCCAAAAAGGTTTTGGGACCCCCCAAAAAGCCCCAAAAAGGGTCAGGGACCCCCCAAAATGCCCCAAAAAGGGTTTGGGACCCCCCTAAACTGCCCCAAAAAGGGTCTGGGGGATCCCAAAAAGCCCCAAAAAGGGTCTGGGACCCCCCAAAATGCCCCAAAAAGGGTCAGGAATGCCCCAAAAAGGGTTTGGGACCCCCCAAAATGCCCCATAAAGCACCAAAAAGGGTTTGGGACCCCCCAAAAAGGGTCAGGGACCCCCCAAAATGCCCCATAAAGCACCAAAAAGGGTTTGGGACCCCCCAAAAAGGGTCTGGGACCCCCCAAAAAGCCCCAAACTGCCCCAAAAAGGGTTTGGGACCCCCCAAATTTCCCCAGAAAGGGTCTGGGACCCCCCAAAAAGGGTTTGGGACCCCCCCCAAATGCCCCAAAAAGCCCCAAAAAGGGTTTGGGACCCCCCAAAAAGCCCCAAACTGCCCCAAAAAGGGTTTGGGACCCCCCAAAAAGGGTCAGGGACCCCCCAAAAAGCCCCAAAAAGGGTTTGGGATCCCCCAAATTTCCCCAAAAAGGGTCTGGGGGATCCCAAAAAGCCCCAAAAAGGTTTTGGGACCCCCCAAAAAGCCCCAAAAAGGGTCAGGGACCCCCCAAAATGCCCCAAAAAGGGTCAGGAATGCCCCAAAAAGGGTTTGGGACCCCCCTAAACTGCCCCAAAAAGGGTCTGGGGGATCCCAAAAAGCCCCAAAAAGGGTCTGGGACCCCCCAAAATGCCCCAAAAAGGGTCAGGAATGCCCCAAAAAGGGTTTGGGACCCCCCAAAATGCCCCAGAAAGGGTTTGGGACCCCCCAAAAAGGGTCAGGGACCCCCCAAAATGCCCCATAAAGCACCAAAAAGGGTTTGGGACCCCCCAAAAAGGGTCTGGGACCCCCCAAAAAGCCCCAAACTGCCCCAAAAAGGGTTTGGGACCCCCCAAATTTCCCCAAAAAGGGTCTGGGACCCCCCAAAAAGGGTTTGGGACCCCCCCCAAATGCCCCAAAAAGCCCCAAAAAGGGTTTGGGAGCCCCCAAAAAGCCCCAAACTGACCCAAAAAGGGTTTGGGACCCCCCAAAAAGGGTTTGGGAGCCCCCAAAAAGGGTCAGGGACCCCCCAATTTCCCCCCCCGGGGGTCTCACCTGGCGGGGGCCCCGCTGAGGATTTTGGGGGCCTCGTCCCCGATGACCTCGTGGTGGAGGAAGTGCAGCATCCTCACCCTCAGCAGCACCCTGCGAGCCCGAAAACGGAACAATTCACACCAAAATGGCACAATTCACCCCAAAATGTCAAATTTTACCCCAAAACCAGCACAATTCACCCCAAAAATGGAACAATTCACCCCAAAACCTGCAAAATTCACCCCAAAACCTGCAAAATTCACCCCAAAACCAGCAAAATTCACCCCAAAATGGCACATTTCACCCCAAAAATGTCACAGTTCACCCCAGAATGGCACATTTCACCCCAAAAACAGCACAATTCACCCCAAAAATGGCGCAATTCACCCCAAAAATGTCACATTTTACCCCAAAAACCACAAAATTCACCCCAGAAATGTCACATTTCACCCCAAAATGTCACAATTCACACCAAAAATGTAACATTTTACCCCAAAAATGTCACAATTCACCCCAAAAACTACACAATTCACCCAAAAATGTCACATTTTACCCCAAAAATGGCACAATTCACCCCAAAATGGCACAATTCACCCCAAAAACCGCAAAATTCACCCCAAAAATGTCACATTTTACCCCAAAAATGGCACCATTCAAATTTCCCCCCCAAACCCCCACAAATTTCACCCCAAAAACCCGAAAACTTCACCCCCAAAACCCCACAAATTTCACCCAAAACCCCACAAATTTCACCCCCAAAACCCACAAATTTCACCCCAAATTTGGCAGTTTTTGGCCAAAACTCAGAATTCTAACCCCAAAATTCAGGGGTCTGGGTACTGGTGTTGAAAGTGCTTCCTGTCCTGAAACATCCCCTGAGGGGTTGGGACCCCAAATCTGGATCCAGGACCCCCAAAACCCGCGGATTTCACCCCAAATTGGGGATTTTTGCCCAAAACCGGCAGATTTCACCCCAAAATCCGCGTTTTTGGACCCACTTGCTGCACTGGTGGCGCAGGTGCTTCCGGTAGCCCTCGTCCTGGAACAGCCCCTCGGGGTTGGGACCCCAAATCTGGATCCAGGACCCCCAAAACCCGCGGATTTCACCCCAAATTGGGGATTTTTGCCCAAAACCGGCAGATTTCACCCCAAAATCCGCGTTTTTGGACCCACTTGCTGCACTGGTGGCGCAGGTGCTTCCGGTAGCCCTCGTCCTGGAACAGCCCCTCGGGGTTGGGACCCCAAATCTGGATCCAGGACCCCCAAAACCCGCGGATTTCACCCCAAATTGGGGATTTTTGCCCAAAACCGGCAGATTTCACCCCAAAATCTGCGTTTTTGGACCCACTTGCTGCACTGGTGGCGCAGGTGCTTCCGGTAGCCCTCGTCCTGGAACAGCCCCTCGGGGTTGGGACCCCAAATCTGGATCCAGGACCCCCAAAACCCACGGATTTCACCCCAAATTGGGGATTTTTGCCCCAAACCGGCAGATTTCACCCCAAAATCCGCGTTTTTGGACCCACTTGCTGCACTGGTGGCGCAGGTGCTTCCGGTAGCCCTCGTCCTGGAACAGCCCCTCCGGGTTGTGCCGGCGCAGCCACTCGGCCTGGGGGGGCTCCAGAGGGGGGAGGGGCTTCGGCTTCTTCCCCTTCCGGCCACGCCCGCCCGGCACCGGCGCTCCTGGGGGGAAAATGGGGGAAAATGGTGAAAAAGGGAGGGAAAATGGGGGAAAATGGGGATAAACAAGGAAAAAATGCGGAAAAACAGTAAAAAAATGGTCAAAAATGGGGGAAAAACAGGGGGAAAACGGGGGAAAATGGGGGGAAAAGGGTGAAAAAATGGCCAAAAATGGTGAAAAAATGGCCAAAAACAGTTAAAAAACGGGGGGGAAACGGGGAAAAAGGGTGAAAAAACGAGGAAAATGGTGAGAAACGGGGAAAAAAAGGGGAAAAAATGGCCAAAAACGGGGGAAAAAAACGGGGAAAAAAAAAGGTGAAAAAACGGGCCAAAACCGGGGAAGAAAACGAGAAAAAAAGGTGAAAAAATGGGGGGAAAAAAAGGTGAAAAAAGAGCCAAAAACGGTGAAAAAATGGCCAAAAACGGGGAAAAAAAGGGGAAAAAAAAAGGTGAAAAAACAGCCAAAAATGATGAGAAAATGGGGAAAACCAGTCAAAAACGGGGAAAAAACGGCCAAAAATGGGGAAAAAGCGGCCAAAAACAATGAAAAAATGGGGGGGAAAAAAAGGTGAAAAAACAGCCAAAAACGGGGAAAAAACGAGAAAAAAACGTGGAAAAAATGGGGGGAAAAAAAGGTGAAAAAAGAGCCAAAAACGGTGAAAAAATGGGGAAAACAGTGAAAAAATGGGCGGGAAACGGTGAAAAATAGAAAAAAATGGTGAAAAAATGGGGAAAAACGGGGAGAAACGGGGATAAACAGGGAAAAAATGTGGAAAAATAGTAAAAAAATGGTCAAAAACGGAGAAAAAACAGGAGAAAGAAAAGGTGGAAAAACGGGGAAAAACGGGGAAAAAATAGGGAAAAACGGTGAAAAAACGCGGGGAAAATGGTAAAAAATGGAGAAAAAACAGGAAAAAACGGTGAAAAAATGGGGGAAAAAAAAGGTGAGAAAACAGCCAAAAATGGTGAAAAAAAGGGGAAAACCAGGGAAAAACAGGGGAAAAAACAGCCAAAAACGGTGAAAAAATGGCCAAAAACGGGGAAAAAACAGGGGAAAGAAAAGGTGGGAAAACGGGGAAAAACGGGGAAAAACAGGGAAAAAATAGGGAAAAACGGTGAAAAAACGAGGGAAAAATGGTAAAAAATGGAGAAAAAACAGGAAAAAACGGTGAAAAAATGGGGGAAAAAAAAGGTGAGAAAACAGCCAAAAATGGTGAAAAAACGGGGAAAACCAGGGAAAAACAGGGGAAAAAACAGCCAAAAACGGTGAAAAAATGGCCCAAAACGAGGAAAAAAACGGGAAAAAAAAAGGTGAAAAAACAGCCAAAAATGGTGAGAAAATGGGGAAAAACAGTGAAAAACGGGGAAAAAACAGCCAAAAATGGGGAAAAAGCGGCCAAAAACAATATAAAAATGGGGGGGGGAAACGGTGAAAAAACAGCCAAAAACGGTGAAAAAATGGGGGAAAAAAAGGGTGAAAAAACGGTGAAAAACGGGGAAAAAATGAGGAAAAACGGTGAAAAAACGGCCAAAAACGGTGAAAAAACAGAAAAAAATAGTGAAAAAATGGGGAAAAACGGCAAAAAAATGGGGGAATAAAAAGGTGAAAAAAGAGCCAAAAACGGTGAAAAAATGGGGAAAAACAATGAAAAAACAGGGGAAAAATGGGGATGGAACTCCCCAAAAATGGGATTGGGACCTCCCCAAAAGAGACTTGGCAGACCCCAAAGCAAAGCCAGGAGAACCCAAAACCGCCCCAAAACCCCCCAAAACTACCCCAAAATGGGGCTGGAACCCCCCCAAAACAACCCCAAAATTGGGACTGGACCCCCCCCAAAACTACCCCAAATATGGAGCTGGAACCCCCCCCAAAAATGGGATTGGAACCCCCCACCAAAACTACCCCAAAAATGGGGCTGGAACACCCCAAAATATGGGATTGGAAACCCCCCCAAAAAATGGGATTGGAACCCCCCAAAAACAGGATTGGAACCTCCCCCACACCAAAAAACTACCCCAAAATTGGGGCTGGAACCCCCCCAAACAACCCCAAAATTGGGATTGGAAACCCCCCCAAAAAATGAGATTGGAACTCCCCAAAAGCAGGATTGGAACCTCCCCCAAAAAACTACCCCAAAAATGGGGCTGGAACCCCCATAACCAACCCCAAAATTGGGATTGGATCTCCCCCTAAACAGCCCCAAAAATGGGGCTGGAAACCCCCCAAACAGGTCCCAAAATGGGGCTGGAATCCCCGCAAAAATGGGATTGGACCCCCCCCAAAAACAGGATTTGAACTCCCCCACAAACAACCCCAAAATTGGAACTGGAACTCCCCCAAACTGGGATTGGAACCCCTCCCAAAATGGATTTGGAAGAACCCAAAGTGCCCCAAAAGCAGCGCCAGGAGAACCCAAAACCCCCCAAAACCCCCCCAAAATGGGACTGGAACCCCCCCCCCCAAACAGCCCCAAAAACAGGATTGGAACTCCCCAAACAACCCCAAAATTGGGATTGGACTCTCCCCCCCGAAAAGCCCCAAACTGCCCCAAAAATGGAACTGGAACTCCCTCCAAAAAATGAGATTGGACCCCCCCCCAAAATGGATTTGGAAGACCCCGAAGCGCCCCAAAGCAGAGCCAGGAGATCCCAAAACCGCCCCAAACCCCCCCAAACCCCCCCAAACCCCCCCAGGACCCCCCCCTTCCTCACCGTGCTGGGCGTGGCCCGGGCGGGCGCGGCCGTTCTCGGGGGGCGCGGCGAGGGCCCAGGCGAAGGCGCGCACGCCGTCGTCGCCGCGGAAGTGCAGCAGGCAGAAGAGCAGGATGGCCCGGCACAGCGTCTCCACGTCCCGCTCCGACAGGCGCCGCTTGAACCGGCCCTGCGCCGACAGCTCCCGCCAGCGGCCCCACCTGGCCGGGGGGAGGGGTCAGCGGGGGTCAATGGGGGTCAATGGGGGTCAATGGGGGGGTCAATGGGGTCAACGGGGTCAATGGGGTCAATGGGGGGTCAACGGGGCCCATGGGGGGTCAATGGGAGTCAATGGGGCCAATGGGGAGTCAACGGGGTCAATGGGGGGATCAATGGGGTCAATGGGGGGTCAATGGGGTTAATGGGGCCAATAGGGGGTCAATGGGATCAATGGGGGGTCAATGGGGCCAATGGGATCAATGTGGGGTCAATGTGGGTCAATGGGGGGATCAACAGGGTCAATGGGGGATCAATGGGGGGTCAATGGGATCAATGGGGGGTCAATGGGGTCAATGGTGAGTTAACGGGGTCAACAGAGTCAATGGGGTCAATGGGGGGTCAATGGTGAGGTAACAGGGTCAACGGGGTCAACGGGGCCAATAGGGCCAATGGGGGGTCAATGGGGCCAATAGGGGGTCAATGGGGCCAATGGGGAGTCAATGGGGTCAATGGGGCCAATGGGGGGTCAATGGGACCAATGGGGGGTCAATGGGGTCAATGGGGCCAATGGTGGGTCCATGGGGCCAATGGGGGGTCAATGGGGCCAATGGGGGGTCAATGGGACCATTGGGAGGTCAGTGGGGGTCAACGTGGTCAATGGGGGGTTCACCATGGTCAACGAAGTCAATGGGGGGGTCAACACGGTCAATGAGGTCAACGGGGGGTCAACACAGACAACAAGGTCATCAGGGCTTCAACGAGGTCAACGGTGGGGTCAACGTGGTCAACAAGGTCAATGGGGGGTGAATGAGGTCAATGGGGGGTCAACAAGGTCAATGGGGGGGTCAATGAGGTCAAGGGGGAGTCAACGAGGTCAACAAGGTCAATGGGGGGTCAACGAGGTCAACGAGGCCAACGGGGGTGTCACCGAGGTCAAGGCGGCGCCCTCACCCGTAGACCATGAGGTGCTTCTCGACCCGGAAGCAGTCGGTCCTGCCGTAGGGGCCGCCCTGGTGGGGGCCCTGCTGGTGCTGCTGCTGGTGATGCTGGGCGTGGTGCTGGTGCCCCCGGCGTCCCCCCCGGCCGCCGGCGCCGCCGCCGCGGTCGCGGTCGAGGCGCTCGAGGTCGTCGTCGCTCTCCAGGTCCGAGAACTCCACCAGGTCGTCGTCCCTCAGGGTGCTGAAGTGGCGCGTCTGCTTCCGCACCCGCGGCGTGTCGATCACCAGCGTGTTCTGCCAAATTTGGGGGGGGGACACGCCCATTTCAGCACCTGGGCGGGGTTTGGGGGGGGACAGGCCACGCCCCCCTCATCCAAGGCCACGCCCACCTTGCTGTTGAGCAGCTCCAGGTCCAGGTCGGCTTTCTTGGCCCATTTCTGCCAGAAGTTGGGGTCGTCCAGCGCGATGTCCGTGCGGTTCTCGGACGCCACGAAGCTCGCCTGGTCGTTAATTAATCCCGTTAATTACCTGAGTGAAACTTTACCCTTTTGCCCCCACTCATTATGGGGCTGATCGCTCATTAATTAATTTATCAGTCCCGTTAATTCCTTTGACAAAAGGGGATCGTTTCCCCTCACTCTTGATGGGGCTGACCCATCATTAATTAATTTACCAGTCCCATTAATTGCTTTGACAAAAGGGGATCATTTCCCCTCACTCTTGATGGTGATGGTCCATCAATAATTAATTAACAAGCTAATGACCTTAACAAGACTTGATTCTTTGCCCTCGCTCTCGATGGTGATGGCCCATCATTGATTAACCAATGATTAATTAATTAATTACCTTAGCAAAGGTGGATCCTTTCCCCTCACTCTCAGTGGTGGTGGTCCATCATTAATAATTAATTAATTCTTAATCAGTTAATTATCTTAGCGAAGGTGGATCCTTTGCCCTCGCTCTCGATGGTGATGGTGGTGGTCCATCATTGATTAATTAACTAAGCCCTAATTAGCTAATTACCTTGGCAAAGGTGGACCCTTTGCCCTCGCTCTCGATGGTGATGGTGGTGGTTCTCCTCAGCAGGATTTGGTCGATTGTTAATTAACCAAGCCCTAATTAATTAATTACCTTGGCGAAGGTGGACCCCTTGCCCTCGCTCTCGATGGTGATGGTGGTGGTTCTCCTCAGCAGGATTTGGTCGATTGCTCACTAATTAAGCCCTAATTAATTAATTACCTTGGCAAAGGTGGACCCTTTGCCCTCGCTCTCGATGGTGATGGTGGTGGTTCTCCTCAGCAGGATTTGGTCGATTGTTAATTAACCAAGCCCTAATTAATTAATTACCTTGGCAAAGGTGGATCCCTTGCCCTCGCTCTCGATGGTGATGGTGGTGGTTCTCCTCAGCAGGATTTGGTCGATTGCTCACTAATTAAGCCCTAATTAATTAATTACCTTGGCGAAGGTGGACCCCTTGCCCTCGCTCTCGATGGTGATGGTGGTGGTTCTCCTCAGCAGGATTTGGTCGATGTCCTCCTCGCAGAACTTGGCGCCCTCGTCGTCCTCGTCCATGATGGCGGCGTAGGCGCCCTTGCGCAGGAGGTCCTCGATCTCCTTCTTGGAGAACTGCTGGATCTGCGCGGCGCCAAACCCTCACCTGGGGGCCCAGCTGGGGGTCTTCCAACCCAACTGGGGGCCTTCAAACCCAACTGGGGGTCTTCAAACCCAACTGGGGCCTTCCAACCCTTGGGGGACCCAACTGGGGCCTTCCAACCCAACTGGGGGTCTTCCAACCCAACTGGGGGCTTCTCACCCAACTGGGGCTCTTCCAACCCAACTGGGGGTCTTTAAACCCAACTGGGGTCTTCCAACCCTTGGGGGACCCAACTGGGGCCTTCAAACCCAACTGGGAACTCAACGAGGGCCTTCCAATCCAACTGGGGGTCTTCAAACCCAACCGAGGCTCCTCCAACCCAACCCAAACTCTTTCAACCCAACCCAAACTCTTCCAACCCAACCCAAACTCTTCCAACCCAACTAAGGGCCCTCCAACCCACCCCAAACTCTTCCACCCCACCCCAAACCCCTCCACCCCAAACCCCTCCACCCGACCGCGGCCGCGCCCGGCGCTCACCCCGGCGATGCTGCCCTCGCGGCCGCTCATGGACTGGAGCACGGCCTTGTCCAGGCCCAGCTTCAGGCTGGCCTTGTCGAACATCTCGCGCTCGTACGAGTTGCGCGTGATCAGCCGGTAAACCTTCACCGCCTTGCTCTGCCCGATGCGGTGGCACCGCGCCTGCGCCTGGGGGGGGGAGGAGAGGGGGGTAATCAGGGGGGGTCTGACCCCAAAATCAGCTTCTTGACCCCAAAATCAGCTTCCCTGAGGGGTCTGACCCCAAAATCACCTTCCCCGACCCCAAAATACCTCAGTGACCCCAAAAATACCTCACTGACCCCAAAAACACCTTCCTGACCCCAAAAACACCTTCCCTGAGGGGTCTGACCCCAAAATCACCTTCCCTGAGGGGTCTGACCCCAAAAACACCTCCCTGACCCCAAAATATCTCACTGACCCCAAAATCACCTCACCTGAGGGATCTGACCCCAAAAACACCTTCCCTTGAGGGGTCTGACCCCAAAATCACCTTCCCTGAGGGGTCTGACCCCAAAATCACCTTCCCTGAGGGATCTGACCCCAAAAACACCTCTCTGACCCCAAAATTACTTTCCTCACCCCAAAACCATCTCCCTGACCCCAAAACCACCTCACCTGAGGGGTCTGACCCCAAAATCACCTTCCCGACCCCAAAATACTTCACTGACCCCAAAATATCTGACCCCAAAATATCTCACTGATCCCAAAATACTTCACTGACCCCAAAATCACCTTCCTTGAGGGGTCTGACCCCAAAATCACCTTCCCTGACCCCAAAAACACCTTCCTGACTCCAAAACACCTCACTGACCCCAATATCACCTCCCCTGAGGGGCTCGACCCCAAAACCAGCTCCCTTGAGGTTCCCAGAGCCCCCAAACCCCCCATGGGTGTCACAGGGACCCCTGGGTGTCACAGAAACCCCAAATTCCCCCAGATTTTCACCTGGAGGTCGTTCTGGGGGTTCCAGTCCGAGTCGAAGATGATGCAGGTGTCGGTGACCCCAAACCCCCCAAACCCCCCCTGGGTGACCCCAAACCCCCCTGGGTGACCCCAAACCCCCCAAACCCCCCTGGGTGTCACAGAAACCCCAAATCCCCCCCATTTGTCACCTGGAGGTCGTTTTGGGGGTTCCAGTCCGAGTCGAAGATGATGCAGGTGTCGGTGACCCCAAACCCCCCAAACCCCCCTGGGTGACCCCAAACCCCCTCCCTGAGTTTCCCAGACCCCCCAAACCCCCCCTGGGTGACCCCAAACCCCCTGTGGGGTGTCACAAGGACCCCCATTTGTCACCTGGAGGTCGTTCTGGGGGTTCCAGTCCGAGTCGAAGATGATGCAGGTGTCGGTGACCCCAAACCCCCCCTGGGTGACCCCAAACCCCCTGTGGGGTGTCACAGGGACCCCATTTGTCACCTGGAGGTCGTTCTGGGGGTTCCAGTCCGAGTCGAAGATGATGCAGGTGTCGGTGACCCCAAACCCCCCCTGGGTGACCCCAAACCCCCCCTGGGTGACCCCAAACCCCTGTAGGATGTCACAGGGACCCCAAACCCCCTGTGGGGTGTCACAGGGACCCCATTTGTCACCTGGAGGTCGTTCTGGGGGTTCCAGTCCGAGTCGAAGATGATGCAGGTGTCGGTGACCCCAAACCCCCCCTGGGTGACCCCAAACCCCCCCTGGGTGACCCCAAACCCCTGTAGGATGTCACAGGGACCCCAAACCCCCTGTGGGGTGTCACAGGGACCCCATTTGTCACCTGGAGGTCGTTCTGGGGGTTCCAGTCCGAGTCGAAGATGATGCAGGTGTCGGCGGCCGTCAGGTTGATGCCCAGCCCGCCCGCCCTCGTGCACAGCAGGAACACGAAGCGGTCCGAGTCGGGCCGGCTGAACCGGTCGATGGCGGCCTGGCGGAGGTTGCCGCGCACCCGCCCGTCGATGCGCTCGTACGGGTACCTGGGGGGGAAAAGGGGGGTCAGGAGGGGGAATCGGGGGGCTACCGAGGTGGCTGGGTGGCTACTGAGGTGGCTGGGTGGCTACCAAAGTGGCCAGGTGGCTACTGAAACCAGGACCCTCAGGTGGCTACTGAGGTGTCCAGGTGGCTACTGAGGTGTCCAGGTGGCCACCAAGGTGTCTGGGTGGTCATTGGGACCAGGACCCTCAGGTGGCTACCGAAATGTCAAGGTGGCTACCAAGGTGTCCAGGTGGCTACCAAGGTGTCAAGGTGGCTACCAAGGTGTCTGGGTGGTCATTTGGACCAGGACCCTAAATTGGCTACCAAGGTGTCCAGGTGGCTACCAAGGTGTCCAGGTGGTCACCAAGGTGTCCAGGTGGCTACCGAGGTGTCCAGGTGGCTACTGAGGTGGCTACTGAGGTGGCCGGGTGGTCAACAAAACGAGGACCCCCAGGTGGCTACCGAAATGTCAAGGTGGCTACTGAGGTGGCTGGGTGGCTACCGAGGTGGCTGGGTGGCTACTGAAACCAGGACCCTCAGGTGGCTACCAAAGTGTCCAGGTGGCTACTGAGGTGGCCGGGTGGTCAACAAAACCAGGACCCTCAGGTGGCTACCAAAATGTCAAGGTGGCTACCAAAGTGTCCAGGTGGCCACCAAGATGTCCAAGTGGCCACTGAGGTGTCCGGGTGGTCATCGAAGGCAGGACCCCATAAACTCCATCCCTGGATCTTCTGACCCCATAAACACCCCCAAACACCCCATAAATCCCCCATAAATCCCCCATAAATCCCGTGTCCCACCTCCTGTGGATCAGGTAGTCCTCCAGGATGTCGAGGCACCGCACCATCCCTGGATCCCCTGACCCCATAAATCCCCCCAAACACCCCATAAATCCCCCCAAACTCCATCCCTGGATCCCCTGACCCCATAAACACTTCCCAAACACCCCCAAACACCCCATAAATCCCCCATAAATCCCATTCCCCACCTCCTGTGGATGAGGTAGTCCTCCAGGATGTCGAGGCACCGCCCCATCCCTGGATCCCCTGACCCCATAAATCCCATCCCAGGATCTCCTGACCCCATAAATCCCCCCAAACACCCCATAACTCCCATAAATTCCCCCAAAATCCCCATAAATCCCCCCAAACACCCCATAAATCCCATAAATCCCCCATAAATCCCGTGTCCCACCTCCTGTGGATGAGGTAGTCCTCCAGGATGTCGAGGCACCGCACCATCTGGGAGAACACCAGCACCTTGTGGCCGCCCTGGCGCAGTTTGGGCAGCAGCTTGTCCAGCAGCACCAGCTTGCCCGCCGAGCGCACCAGCGCCTGCAGGTGGAACTCGGGCGGCACCGCGGCCCCGGCGCGGCCCTCGCGCAGCTCCGACAGGATCTTCTCCTCTGCACCTGATGGGAGGGGCAAAAATGAGGTCAGGTGAGCCCCAAAATCCCCCAGGTGAGCCCCAAATCCCCCCAGGTGGGCACTGAGACCCCCAGGTGGGCACTGAGACCCCCAGGTGGGCACCGCGGCCCCGGCGCGGCCCTCGCGCAGCTCCGACAGGATCTTCTCCTCTGCACCTGATTGGGGGGCAAAAATGAGGTCAGGTGGGCACTGAGACCCCCAGGTGAGCCCCAAACCCCCCCAGGTGAGCCCCAAACCCCCCAGGTGGGCACCGCGGCCCCGGCGCGGCCCTCGCGCAGCTCCGACAGGATCTTCTCCTCTGCACCTGATTGGGGGGCAAAAATGAGGTCAGGTGGGCACTGAGACCCCCAGGTGAGCCCCAAACCCCCCCAGGTGAGCCCCAAACCCCCCAGGTGGGCACCGCGGCCCCGGCGCGGCCCTCGCGCAGCTCCGACAGGATCTTCTCCTCTGCACCTGATTGGGGGGCAAAAATGAGGTCAGGTGGGCACTGAGACCCCCAGGTGAGCACTGAGACCCCCAGGTGAGCCCCAAAATCCCCCAGGTGGGCACTGAGACCCCCAGGTGGGCATTGAGGTCCTCCAGGTGAGCACTGAGATCCTGAGAGGGCACTGAGACCCCCCCAGGTGGGCACTGAGACC
Organism: Pyrocephalus nanus; assembly: GCA_038380795.1. Classification (NCBI taxonomy): domain Eukaryota; kingdom Metazoa; phylum Chordata; class Aves; order Passeriformes; family Tyrannidae; genus Pyrocephalus; species Pyrocephalus nanus. The sequence goes on from JAWZSU010000059.1 coordinate 123,235, forward strand.
CCACAGGTGAGCATCAAGATCTCCAGGTGGGCATTGAAACCCTCCAGGTGAGCTCCAAGATCCTGAGAGGAAACTGAGACCCCCAGGTGAGCACCGAGACCCCCAGGTGAGCACTCAGACCCCCAGGTGGGCATTGAGACCCCCCAGGTGAGCACTGAGACCCCCCAGGTGTGCCCAGGTGTGCCCAGGTGAGCCTCAAACTCACCGTTGATGAGGTAGGGGTGGTTGCAGCACTTCCGGAGCTCCATCATGGTGTTGAGCAGGTACCCCCCCAGGTGTGCCCAGGTGTGCCCAGGTGTGCCCAGGTGACCTCAGATGACCCCAGGTGTGCCCAGGTGAGCCCCAAACCCCCCAAACTCACCGTTGATGAGGTAGGGGTGGTTGCAGCACTTCCGGAGCTCCATCATGGTGTTGAGCAGGTACCCCCCCAGGTGTGCCCAGGTGTGCCCAGGTGTGCCCAGGTGACCTCAGATGACCCCAGGTGTGCCCAGGTGAGCCCCAAACTCACCGTTGATGAGGTAGGGGTGGTTGCAGCACTTCCGGAGCTCCATCATGGTGTTGAGCAGGTTGGGCACATTGCCGTGCCCCGCCCCCTTGGCCAGGTAGGCGAAGTTGCGCTCCAGGATGGCGCGGTAGAAGCGCTTCTGGATGTTGGTGAGCTCCACCTCGATGATCGTCTCCTGCTTGGGCGCCAGGTTCTTCTCCACGTCCTCCTTCAGGCGCCGCAGCATCATCGGCTTCAGCAGCGCCTGCAGCTTCTGCACCTGTAAATGGCACACCTGGGCAGGTGAGACACACCTGGGACACACCCACAGACACCTGGGATACACCCAGACACACCCACAAACAGCCACAGACACCTGAGACACACCCACATCAACCCCACAGACACCGCAGCATCATCGGCTTCAGCAGCGCCTGCAGCTTCTGCACCTGTAAATGGCACACCTGGGCAGGTGAGACACACCTGGGACACACCCACAGACACCTGAGACACACCCAGACACACCCACAAACAGCCACAGACACCTGAGACACACCCACATCAACCCCACAGACACCGCAGCATCATCGGCTTCAGCAGCGCCTGCAGCTTCTGCACCTGGGGGGGAACACACCTGGGCAGGTGAGACACACCTGGGACACACCCACAGACACCTGGGATACACCCAGACACACCCACAAACAGCCACAGACACCTGAGACACACCCACATCAACCCCACAGACACCGCAGCATCATCGGCTTCAGCAGCGCCTGCAGCTTCTGCACCTGGGGGGGAACACACCTGGGCAGGTGAGACACACCTGGGACACACCCACAGACACCTGGGATACACCCAGACACACCCAGACACATCAACACCTAACCCAGAGACACCGCAGCATCATCGGCTTCAGCAGCGCCTGCAGCTTCTGCACCTGTAAATGGCACACCTGGGCAGGTGAGACACACCTGGGACACACCCACAGAAACCTGGGACACACCTGGGACACACCTGGGACACACCTGGGACACACCTGGGACACACCTGGGACACACCCACACACACCTGGGACACACCTGGACACACCTGGGACACACCCACACACACCTGGGACACACCTGGACACACCTGGGACACACCTGGGACACACCTGGACACACCTGGGACACACCCACACACACCTGGGACACACCTGGGACACACCTGGGACACACCTGGACACACCTGGGACACACCTGGGACACACCTGGGACACACCCCCAAACACCCACACACACCTGGGACACACCTGGGACACACCTGGACACACCTGGGACACACCTGGGACACACCTGGGACACACCCACACACACCTGGGACACACCTGGACACACCCCCAAACACCCACACACACCTGGGACACACCTGGACACACCTGGGACACACCTGGACACACCCACACACACCTGGGACACACCTGGGACACACCTGGGACACACCTGGGACACACCTGGACACACCTGGGACACACCCACACACACCTGGGACACACCTGGGACACACCTGGACACACCTGGACACACCTGGGACACACCTGGACACACCTGGGACACACCTGGACACACCTGGACACACCTGGGACACACCTGGACACACCCACACACACCTGGGACACACCTGGACACACCTGGGACACACCTGGGACACACCTGGGACACACCCACACACACCTGGGACACACCTGGGACACACCCACACACACCTGGGACACACCTGGACACACCCACACACACCTGGGACACACCCACACACACCTGGGACACACCTGGGACACACCTGGACACACCTGGGACACACCTGGGACACACCCACACACACCTGGGACACACCCACACACACCTGGGACACACCTGGGACACACCTGGACACACCCACACACACCTGGGACACACCTGGACACACCTGGGACACACCTGGACACACCTGGACACACCTGGGACACACCTGGACACACCTGGGACACACCTGGACACACCTGGACACACCTGGGACACACCTGGACACACCTGGGACACACCTGGGACACACCCACACACACCTGGGACACACCTGGACACACCTGGGACACACCTGGACACACCCACACACACCTGGGACACACCCACACACACCTGGGACACACCTGGGACACACCCACACACACCTGGGACACACCTGGGACACACCTGGACACACCCACACTCACCTGGGACACACCCACACACACCTGGACACACCTGGGACACACCTGGGACACACCTGAATACACCAACACACACCTGGGACACACCTGGGACACACCCACACTCACCTAGAACACACCTGGACACTCCCACACACACCTGGGACACACCTGGGACACACCTGGACACACCCACACACACCCACACACACCTGGGACACACCTGGACACACCTGGGACACACCTGGGACACACCTGAATACACCAACACACACCTGGGACACACCTGGGACACACCCACACTCACCTAGAACACACCTGGACACTCCCACACACACCTGGGACACACCTGGGACACACCTGGGACACACCTGGACACACCCACACACACCCACACACACCTGGGACACACCTGGACACACCTGGGACACACCTGGACACACCCACACACACCTGGGACACACCTGGGACACACCTGGGACACACCTGGACACACCAACACTCACCTAGAACACACCCAGACACTCCCACAGACACCCGGACACTCCCACACACACACCTGGCCCCAGGTACCCTCCAGGTGCCGCCCAGGTGCCCCCCCAGGTGTGTCCCCCCCCCCAGGTGTGCCCCGCCCCCCTTACCTGTTCCTCGGTTTTGAGGTCCCCGAAGTCGCGCAGGAAGTCGCCCTCGGAGGGGAAGCGCGAGGGCCCCCCAGGTACCCCCAGGTGCCCCCCAGGTGTGTCCCCCCCCCCCCAGGTACCCCCCAGGTGTGTCCCCCCCCCCAGGTGTGCCCCTTACCTGTTCCTCGGTTTTGAGGTCCCCGAAGTCGCGCAGGAAGTCGCCCTCGGAGGGGAAGCGCGAGGGCTCCAGGAAGTGCAGGAGGCTGAACAGCTCCTCCACCGTGTTCTGCAGCGGCGTACCTGTCAGCAGCACCTTGTGCTCCTAAAGGTGAGAGAAATGACACACCTGAGCTCACCTGAGCACACCTGAACACACCTGAGAACAGGTGACACACCTGGGCACACCCTGCTCTGCATTGGGGTACCTGTCAGCAGCACCTTGTGCTCCTAGGGTGAGAGAAATGACACACCTGAGCTCACCTGAGAACAGGTGACACACCTGGGGACAGGGAAAATACCTGGGGACACCTGGGCACACCCTGCTCTGCAATGGGGTACCTGTCAGCAGCACCTTGTGCTCCTAAACGGGACAGGTGACACACCTGAGATCACCTGGGGACAGGTAAAATACCTGGGGACACACCTGGGGACAGCTCAGAGCACCTGGACACACCCTGCTCTGCATTGGGGTACCTGTCAGCAGCACCTTGTGCTCCTGCAGGTGAGACAGGTGACACACCTGAGATCACCTGGGCACACCTGAACACACTTGGGGACAGGTGACACACCTGGGGAAACCTGGAACACACTTTGGTGCATTGGTGTACCTGTCAGCAGCACCTTGTGCTCCTGCAGGTGAGAGAAATGACACACCTGAGCATACCTGAGAACACCTGAGATCACCTGAGAACACCTGAGAACACCTGAGTACACCTGGGACACACCTGAGAACAGGTGACACACCTGGGCACACCCTGCTCTGCACTGGGGTACCTGTCAGCAGCACCTTGTGTTCCTAAACAGGACAGGTGACACACCTGAGTGCACCTGAGAACACCTGAGAACAGGTAAAATACCTGGGGACACCTGGGGACAGCTCAGAGCACCTGGGCACACCCTGCTCTGCATTGGGGTACCTGTCAGCAGCACCTTGTGCTCCTGGGGGGGACAGGTGACACACCTGAGCACAGGTGACACACCTGGGGACAGCTCAGAGCACCTGGGCACACCCTGCTCTGCATTGGGGTACCTGTCAGCAGCACCTTGTGCTCCTGGGGGGGACAGGTGGCACACCTGAGATCACCTGGGCACACCTGGGAACAGGTGACACACCTGGGGACACCTGGGGACAGCTCAGAGTGCCTCGGGACACCTGGGGACAAGTGACACCTTGGCACAGCCAAGGACAGATGGGGACACCTGAGGACAGGTGAGACACCTGAGAACATCTGGGGAACACTTGGGGACACCTGGGGACACCTGGGGACAGGTGAGACACTTGAGAACACCTGGGGAACACCTGGGGATAGCTGGGGACACAGGATGACCCCAAACCCCCTCTGACACCTCCAGGCCCACCGTAAACCCTCTAGGATGACCCCAAATCCCCCAGGACGACCCCAAACCCCCCCTAAATCCCCCAGGACGACCCCAAACCACCCCCTCTAAACCCCCAGGATGACCCCAAACCCCCTCTAAATCCCTCAGGATGACCCCAAACCTCCCAAGCTCCCCCAGGACAACCCCAAACCACCCCCAAACCCCCCAGGATGACCCCAAACCCCCCCAGGATGACCCCAAACCCCCCCAGGATGACCCCAAACCCCCCAAACCTCCCTGAGATGACCCCAAACCCCCCTAAATCCCCCAGGATGACCCCAAACCCACCCCAAATCCTGCAAGATGACCCCAAACCCCCCCAAACCTCCCCAGGACGACCCCAAACTCCCTTCAGATAACCCCAAACCCCCCTCAGACGACCCCAAATCCCCTCTAAACCCCCCAGGACGACCCCAACCCCCCCCCAAACCCCCTCCAGCTGCCCCCAAAGCCCCCTTTTAGGAACAAAAAAACCCCAAAACCCACCAGGTCCATGTGCTTGAGGCTGTCGAGCAGCTTGCAGTGGCGGTTCTTGAGCCGGTGCGCCTCGTCGATGACCACGCAGCGCCACTCGATCTCCCGCAGCTCGGGGCACTCGGACAGGATCATCTCGAACGTCGTGATCAGCGCGTCGAACTTGTATGCCCCGGGGATCAGCCGGCCCTGGGGGGACATTGGGGTCATCCTGGGGTCACTTTGGGGTCATTGGGGTCACTTTGGGGTCATTGGGGTCAGGGGGCACTCGGACAGGATCATCTCGAACGTCGTGATCAGCGCGTCCAACTTGTATGCCCCGGGGATCAGCCGGCCCTGGGGGGACATTGGGGACACTTTGGGGACATTGGGGACACCCTGGGGTCATCCTGGGGTCATTGGGGACACCCTGGGGTCATTGGGGTCAGCTCGGGGTCAGGGGGCACTTGGACAGGATCATCTCGAACGTCGTGATCAGCGCGTCCAACTTGTATGCCCCGGGGATCAGCCGGCCCTGGGGGGACATTGGGGACACTTTGGGGACAGGTGGGCGTGTCCAGGTGTGTGCCCAGGTGTGTCCAGGTGTGTCCAGGTGTGTCTCACCTTGGAATCCTTGCAGTACATCTCGTACTGCTGGATCATCTGCCGGGAGGCCAGGCTGCCGTGGTACACGATGGTGTTCATGGCCAGGTGAGTGTGCACAGGTGAGTGTGTACAGGTGAGTGTGTACAGGTGAGTGTGCACAGGTGTGTCCAGGTGTGTCCAGGTGTGTCCAGGTGTGTCTCACCTTGGAATCCTTGCAGTACATCTCGTACTGCTGGATCATCTGCCGGGAGGCCAAACTGCCGTGGTACACGATGGTGTTCATGGCCAGGTGAGTGTGCACAGGTGAGTGTGTACAGGTGAGTGTGTACAGGTAATACAGGTGTGTACAGGTGTGTCCAGGTGTGTCTCACCTTGGAATCCTTGCAGTACATCTCGTACTGCTGGATCATCTGCCGGGAGGCCAGGCTGCCGTGGTACACGATGGTGTTCATGGCCAGGTGAGTGTGTACAGGTGAGTGTGTACAGGTGAGTGTGTACAGGTAATACAGGTGTGTACAGGTGAGTGTGTACAGGTGAGTGTGTACAGGTGAGTGTGTACAGGTGTGTACAGGTGTGTCCAGGTGTGTCCAGGTGTGTCTCACCTTGCTGTCCTTGCAGTACATCTCGTACTGCTGGATCATCTGCCGGGAGGCCAGGCTGCCGTGGTACACGATGGTGTTCATGGCCAGGTGAGTGTGTACAGGTGAGTGTGTACAGGTGAGTGTGTACAGGTGTGTACAGGTGTGTACAGGTGAGTGTGCACAGGTGAGTGTGTACAGGTGTGTACAGGTGTGTACAGGTGTGTCCAGGTGTGTCTCACCTTGGAATCCTTGCAGTACATCTCGTACTGCTGGATCATCTGCCGGGAGGCCAGGCTGCCGTGGTACACGATGGTGTTCATGGCCAGGTGAGTGTGTACAGGTGAGTGTGTACAGGTGAGTGTGCACAGGTGTGTCCAGGTGTGTCCAGGTGTGTCCAGGTGTGTCTCACCTTGCTGTCCTTGCAGTACATCTCGTACTGCTGGATCATCTGCCGGGAGGCCAGGCTGCCGTGGTACACGATGGTGTTCATGGCCAGGTGAGTGTGTACAGGTGAGTGTGCACAGGTGAGTGTGTACAGGTGAGTGTGTACAGGTGAGTGTGCACAGGTGTGTACAGGTGTGTACAGGTGAGTGTGCACAGGTGAGTGTGTACAGGTGAGTGTGCACAGGTGTGTCCAGGTGTGTACAGGTGAGTGTGTACAGGTGAGTGTGCACAGGTGTGTACAGGTGTGTACAGGTGAGTGTGCACAGGTGAGTGTGTACAGGTGAGTGTGCACAGGTGTGTCCAGGTGTGTACAGGTGAGTGTGTACAGGTAATACAGGTGTGTACAGGTGAGTGTGTACAGGTGAGTGTGTACAGGTGTGTCCAGGTGTGTCCAGGTGTGTCTCACCTTGGAATCCTTGCAGTACATCTCATACTGCTGGATCATCTGCCGGGAGGCCAGGCTGCCGTGGTACACGATGGTGTTCATGGCCAGGTGAGTGTGCACAGGTGAGTGTGCACAGGTGAGTGTGTACAGGTGAGTGTGTACAGGTAATACAGGTGTGTCCAGGTGTGTCCAGGTGTGTCTCACCTTGGAATCCTTGCAGTACATCTCGTACTGCTGGATCATCTGCCGGGAGGCCAGGCTGCCGTGGTACACGATGGTGTTCATGGCCAGGTGAGTGTGCACAGGTGAGTGTGTACAGGTGAGTGTGTACAGGTAATACAGGTGTGTACAGGTGAGTGTGTACAGGTGAGTGTGTACAGGTGAGTGTGCACAGGTAATACAGGTGTGCCCAGGTGTGTACAGGTGTGTCTCACCTTGCTGTCCTTGCAGTACATCTCGTACTGCTGGATCATCTGCCGGGAGGCCAGGCTGCCGTGGTACACGATGGTGTTCATGGCCAGGTGAGTGTGCACAGGTGAGTGTGTACAGGTGAGTGTGCACAGGTAATACAGGTGTGTACAGGTGTGTCCAGGTGTGTCTCACCTTGGAATCCTTGCAGTACATCTCGTACTGCTGGATCATCTGCCGGGAGGCCAGGCTGCCGTGGTACACGATGGTGTTCATGGCCGTCCAGGTGCCGAACTCGCGCTCCCAGTTGGCGATGGTGGACAGGGGGGCGATCACCAGGTAAGGGCCCCGCACACCTGCCCCGTGCACCTCCTGCAGGAAGGCGATCGACTGGATCGTCTTGCCCAGGCCCATCTCGTCCGCCAGGATGCAGTTCTGCCTGCGGGGACAGGGGGGACACACCTGAGACAGGTAAGACAGGTGAGACACACCTGAGACAGGTGAGGGACACCTGGGACAGGTGGGACAGGTGAGATAGGTGGGACAGGTGAGATCAGGTGAGCCAGGATGCAGTTCTGCCTGCGGGGACAGGTCAGACAGGTGAGGGACACCTGAGACAGGTGAGACAGATGGGAGAGATGGGGCAGGTGAGATCAGGTGAGCCAGGATGCAGTTCTGCCTGCGGGGACAGGGGGGACAGGTGAGGGACACCTGAGACAGGTGAGGAACAGGTGAGGGACAGGTGAAACAGGTGGATCAGGTAAGAAAGGTGGGACAGGTGGGACAGGTGAGATCAGGTGAGCCAGGATGCCGTTCTGCCTGCGGGGACAGGGGGGACAGGTGAGACACACCTGGGACAGGTGAGGGACACCTGGGACAGGTGAGACAGGTGAGATCAGGTGAGGGACAGGTAAGGGACAGGTGAGATCAACTGAGACAGGTGGGACAGGTGAGATCAGGTGAGCCAGGATGCAGTTCTGCCTGCGGGGACAGGGGGGACAGGTGAGGGACACCTGAGACAGGTGAGACACACCTGGGACAGGTGAGGGACAGGTGGGACAGATGGGAGAGATGGGACAGGTGAGATCAGCAGAGCCAGGATGCAGTTCTGCCTGCGGGGACAGGGGGACAGGTGAGGGACACCTGGGACAGGTGAGGGACAGGTGAGGGACACCTGGGACAGGTGGGACAGGTGGGACAGATGGGAGAGATGGGATAGGTGAGATCAGGTGAGCCAGGATGCCGTTCTGCCTGCGGGGACAGGGGGGACAGGTGAGGGACACCTGAGACAGGTGAGACACACCTGGGACAGGTGGGACAGGTGGGACAGATGGGAGAGATGGGACAGGTGAGATCAGCAGAGCCAGGATGCCGTTCTGCCTGCGGGGACGGGGGGGACAGGTGAGATCAGGTGAGATCAGGTGAGGGAAAGGTGAGATCAGGTGAGCCAGGATGTAGTTCTGCCTGTGGGGACAGGGGGGACAGCTGAGACAGGTGAGGGACACCTGGGACAGGTAAGAAAGGTGGGACAGGTGAGATCAGGTGAGCCAGGATGCAGTTCTGCCTGCAGGCACAGGGGAGACAGGTGAGACAGGTGAGGGACACCTGAGACAGGTAAGAAAGGTAGGACAGGTGGGACAGGTGAGGGACACCTGGGACAGGTGAGGGACAGGTGAGACAGGTGGGACAGGTGAAGGACAGGTGGGACAGGTGGGACAGGTGGGACCAGAACACGGTCAAGCTGACCCCCCCCAAAATGACCCCCCCAGCTCCCTGGTGACCCCCAGAAGGGTCAGCTGACCCCCAGACTGACCGGTTGTACCAGTTGAAGAGCAGCCAGTTGACCCCCTCGAGCTGTGACCCCCCTGGAGCTGTGACCATGGGGTGACCATAGGGTGACCCCCCCGGAGCTGTGACCCCCCTGGTGACCCCCCCAGACCCTCAGTGACCCCCAGAAGGGTCAGCTGACCCCCAGACTGACCGGTTGTACCAGTTGAAGAGCAGCCAGTTGACCCCCTGGAGCTGTGACCCCCCTGGAGCTGTGACCATGAGGTGACCCCCAGACCCACGAGGTGACCCCCCCGGAGCTGTGACCCCCCTGGTGACCCCCCCAGACCCTCAGTGACCCCCAGGACAATCAGCTGACCCCCAGACTGACCGGTTGTACCAGTTGAAGAGCAGCCAGTTGACCCCCTGGAGCTGTGACCCCCCTGGAGCTGTGACCATGGGGTGACCCCCAGACCCATGAGGTGACTCCCCCGGAGCTGTGACCCCCCTGGTGACCCCCCCAGACCCTCAGTGACCCCCAGAAGGGTCAGCTGACCCCCAGACTGACCGGTTGTACCAGTTGAAGAGCAGCCAGTTGACCCCCTCGAGCTGTGACCCCCCTGGAGCTGTGACCATGGGGTGACCCCCAGACCCACGAGGTGACCCCCCCGGAGCTGTGACCCCCCTGGTGACCCCCAGAAGGGTCAGCTGACCCCCAGACTGACCGGTTGTACCAGTTGAAGAGCAGCCAGTTGACCCCCTGGAGCTGTGACCCCCCTGGAGCTGTGACCATGGGGTGACCATAGGGTGACCCCCCCGGAGCTGTGACCCCCCTGGTGACCCCCCCAGACCCTCAGTGACCCCCAGGAGGGTCAGCTGACCCCCAGACTGACCGGTTGTACCAGTTGAAGAGCAGCCAGTTGACCCCCTGGAGCTGTGACCCCCTGGAGCTGTGACCACGAGGTGACCCCCAGACCCATGAGGTGACCCCCCCGGAGCTGTGACCCCCCTGGTGACCCCCCCAGACCCTCAGTGACCCCCAGGACAATCAGCTGACCCCCAGACTGACCGGTTGTACCAGTTGAAGAGCAGCCAGTTGACCCCCTCGAGCTGGTACTCGCGCAGCCGGTTGTGGTTCTTGTACTCGCGCGACGCCTCCAGCTTCTGCCACGCCCCCGCCTGCGGCCTGGGCTGGGGTTGGGGACACCAAAGAGGGGGTGACAATGAGGGTGACACCCCCAGGGGACACCCAGGACACCCCAGGGGCGCGAGGGACCCTCCTGACCTGGCGTTTGAGGTCGGGGGGCCGCGCCTGCACCCGGCGGAACTCGGCGACCTTGGCCTCGTCCACGTCCTCCTGCAGCTCCCACGTGCTGTCCTCGTAGGGCAGCGAGCACCACTTCACCAGGAAGTACACCACGGGCTGGGGGGGGACAGGAGAGGGTCTGAGGGACCCCCAAAAACGGGTTCTGGGGGTCCAGAAACCCCAAATCCACCTGGAAACTCCTTTGGGGAACAGGGACCCCGATTTGGGGGAAGGGGACCCCAAAATCCCCCTCGTAGGGCAGCGAGCACCACTTCACCAGGAAGTACACCACGGGCTGGGGGGGGACATTGGGACCACCAGAAATGAGTTCTGGGGGTCCAGAACCCCAAAATCCACCTGGGACCCCGATTTGGGGGGGCCAAAACCCCAAAATCCACCTGGGACCCCGATTTGGGGGGTCCAGAAACCCCAAAATCCACCTGGGACCCCGATTTGGGGAGTCCAGAAACCAAAAATTCACCTGGGACCCCGATTTGGGGGGGCCAAAACCCCAAAATCCACCTGGGACCCCGATTTATGGGGTCCAGAAACCCAAAATCCACCTGGGACCCCGATTTGGGGGGTCCAGAAGCCCAAAATCCACCTGGGACCCCGATTTGGGGGGTCCAGAAACCCCAAAATCCACCTGGGATCTCAATTTATGGGGTCCAGAAACCCAAAATCCACCTGGGACCCCGATTTGGGGGGGCCAAAACCCCAAAATCCACCTGGGACCCCGATTTATGGGGTCCAGAAACCCAAAATCCACCTGGGACCCCGATTTGGGGGGTCCAGAAGCCCAAAATCCACCTGGGACCCCCATTTGGGAGACAGGGACCTCAATTTGGGGGGTCCAGAACCCCAAAATCCCCCCAAAACCCCAATTTTGGGGGCTCCACCACCCCCAAACCCGCCCAAAACCTCATTTTTGGGGTCCCCAAAACCCCAAAACCCCATTTTTGGGGCTCCACCACCCCAAACCCCCCAAAACCTCAATTTTTGGGGCTCCATCACCCCCAAAACCTCATTTTTGGGGGTCTATCAACCCCAAATCCCTCAGAAACCTCATTTTTGGGGTCCCTAAACCCCCAAAACCTCATTTTTGGGGCTCCACCACCTCTAAACGCTCTCAAAATCTCAATTTTTGGGGGCTCCACCACCCCCAAAATGCCCCAAAAACCCCAATTTTTGGGTCTTCACCACCCCCAAACCCCCCCAAATTTTTGGGGCTCCACCTCCCCATCCCCCCCCAAATTTTTGGGGTCCTGCCTCCCCCAACCCCCCCCAAAACCTCAATTTTTGGGGGCTCCACCACCCCCAAAATGCCCCAAAAACCCCAATTTTTGGGCTCCAAACCCCCCCAAATTTTGGGGCTCCATCAACCCCAACCCCCCCCCAACATTTTTGGGGTCCTGCCTCCCCCAAACCCCCCCAAATTTTGGGGTGTCCCCCCCACCTCCCCGTTGTCCTTGTCCACCGAGTGGGACTCGTCCAGGATCCGATCGACCTCCACGTAGTCGGGGTTGAACGGCTCCTCATCCTTTTTTTTGGGAAAAAACCCCAAATTTCTGGGGTTCAAAACTCCCCAAAAAAACACATTTTTACCCCAAAACCATTATTTTTTCCCAAAACCCCTTTTTTTCCCTGCAAAACCCTCATTTTCCCCCCCAAACCTCCACTTTTTCCCCCAAACCCATATTTTTCCCCCAAACCCATTTTTTTTCCCCAAACCCCATTTATTTCCCCCCAAACCCATTTATTCCCCCCAAACCCATATTTTTCCCCCCAAACCCCCTATTTTTTCCTTCCCAAACCCCGTTTTTTTCCCCCAAACCCCATTTATTTCCCCAAACCCCATTTTTCCCCAAAACCCATTTTTTCCCCCAAACCCCCATTTTCCCCCCCATTTTTTCCCCCCAAACCCCATTTTTTCCCCCAAAAAACCCCTATTTTTCCGCCATATTTTTTCCCAAACCCATTTCCCCCAAACCCCCATTTTTCCCCTATTTCCCCCTCAACCCCCATTTTTCCCGTTTTTTCCCCCAAACCCCCATTTTTCCCAATTTTCCCCAAACCCCCCATTTTTTCCCCAAACCCCACATTTTTCCCCCATTTTTCCCCCAAACCCCCTATTTTTTCCCTCTCAACCCCTCATTTTTTCCCCCTAAACCCCCATTTTTCCCCCGTTTTTTTCCCCCAAACCCCGTTTTTTCCCCCCAAACCCCCATTTTTCCCCCTTTTTTCCCCCCAAACCCCCATTTTCCCCCCGTTTTTTTCCCCAAACCCCCCATTTTCCTCCCCAAACCCCCATTTTTTCCCCCATTTTTCCCCTCAAACCCCATTTTTTCCCCAAACCCCCCATTTTTCCCCCTAAGCCCCCATTTTCACCCCCATTTTTCCCCCATTTTTCCCCAAACCCCACATTTTTCCCCAAACCCCATTTTTTTCCCCCAAACCCCCATTTTTTTTCATTTTTTCTCTCCAAACCCCCCATTTTCCCTCCCAAACCCCCATTTTCACCCCCATTTTCCCCCCGTTTTTCCCCCCAAACCCCCATTTTTCCCCCATTTCCCCCCCAAACCCCGTTTTTCCCAAAACCCCATTTATTTCCCCCAAATTCCCCCAAACCTCGTGGAAGAAACCCCATTTATTCCCCCCAAAACCCCTATTTTTTCCCCAAACCCCCCATTTTTCCCCCAAATTCCCCCAAACCTCGTGGAAGAAGTGCCTCATCTGGCTCATCTTGGTCTTGAAGCGTTTGAGTTTCTGGTGGATCCTCTTGTCCCTCTCCAGCTGGTCGATGGTGGCCCACTCGCAGTGCAGGTACGAGCTTTTTGGGGGAAAAAACCGAGATTTGGGGCCTCTGGGGGCTCTGGGAATGCCCCATGAATTTTTGGGGTGGTTTTGGGGTTTTTGGGGTGATTTTTGGGGTGGTTTTGGGTGGGGGGCACTCACTAATTCTTGTATTTGACGAAGAACTCCTCGCACTCCACCAGCTCACCCGACGGCAACTGCTCAAATAAAATAAAATAGAATGAAATAAAATAAAAAGAAATAAAATGAAATAAAATAAAATAAAAGAAAATAAAAGACAAAAGATGAAATAAAAAAAAATAAAATAAAGTAAAATTAAAGAAAAGAAAAGAAACTAAAATTAAAGAAAAGAAAAGAAAAGAAAACAAAATAAAATAAAGTAAAACGAAACAAAATAAAACAAGATAAAATAAAACGAGATAAAAAAATAAAATAAAACAAAATAGAACAAGATAAAATAAAACAAGATAAAGAAAATAAGATAAAAATAAAACAAAACAAGATAAAATAAAACAAAACAAATTAAAACAAAAAAGTAAAATAAAATAAAACAAGATGAAATAAAATAATGTAAAATAAAATAAAGTGAAATAAAATAAGACAAAATAAAATAAAATAAAATAAGATAAAATAAAGTAAAATAGAATAAAACAAGATAAAACAAAATAAAACAGTAAAATAAAAAAAATAAAATAAAACAAGACAAAATAAAACAAAATAAAGCAAGATAAGATAAAATAATGTAAAACAAAATAAAACAGAACAAGATAATATAAAATAATATAAAATAAAATAAAAACAAGGTAAAATAAGATAAAATAATATAAAATAAAATTAAAAACAGATAAAATGAAATAATGTAAAATGAAATTAAAAAAAAAAGATAAAACAAAATAATAAAAAATAAAATAAAATAAAACAAAATAAAGCAAAATAAAATAAAATAAAATAAAACAAAAACCAAGGCTCACCTCCTTCTTGACCACCCTCATGGACAGCACTTTGTCCACGATGGCGGCGTCCTCCTCGCTCGGGTTCTCCTGCAGGGGGGAAAGAGGAGGAGGAGGTGAGGAAGGACAGGAAGAGGAGGAGGAGCAGAAAGAACCCCCCAAACCCCAAACAACCCCTCAAACCCCAATAAACCCCCAAAACCCCCCAAACCCCAAAAAACCCCCCAAAACAAATCCCAAAACCCACTACAAAGAACCCCCCAAACCCAAAGAACCGCCCAAACCCCCAAAAAAAAACCCCAAAAAAACCCTCAAAACCCAATTAAACCCCCCCAAACCCAAACCCAAATAAATCCCCCAAACCCCAATAAAACCCCCCCAAAAAAAACCCCAACACTCACCCCAAAAAACCCCCAAGCCCCCCAAACCCCAAAACACCCCCCAAACCCCAATAAACCCCACAAACCCCATAACCCCCCCAAACCTAAACCCCAATAAATCCCCCAACCCCCCAAAAAAAACCCCAAACCCAACCCCAAAAAAAACCAAAAAAACCCCCAAACCCCAAAAACCCCCCCAAAAAAAAACCCCAACACCCACCCCAAAAAAACCCCCAAACCCCAAAAAAAACCCTCCAAACCCAAAACCCCCCCCAAAAACCCTCCCAAACCCAAGCCCCAAAAAACCCCCCAAAACCCCCCAGACCCATAGAACCCCTAAGCCCCAATAAACCCCCAAAACACCCCAAAAAAACCCCAAAAAACCCCCTGACCCACCACAAAGAACCCCTCTAAACCCCAAAAAACCTCCCAAACCCCAAACCCCCCCCAAAAAACCCCAAAAAAAAACCCAAAAAACCCCCTGACCCCACCACAAAGAACCCCCCCTAAACCCCAAAACCCCCCCCAAAAAAAACCCAAAAAATCCCCCAAAAAACCCCCAAACCCCAATAAACCCCCCCCAAACCCCCCAAAAAACCCCAAAAACCCCCTGACCCACCACAAAGAACTGCATGGAGGGCAGAGCCTCCCCCTCGGGGCTCGGGCGGCACCGGCTGGGACTGGGAGGACTGGGAGGACTGGTGGACTGGTGGGACTGGTGGGACTGGTGGGACTGGTTGTGGGGCTGGTTGTGGGGCTGGTTATGGGGTTGCTGGTTGTGGGGTTGGGGGTTTTGGGGCGGCCCCGTCACGTCCAGCTCCTCGTCCTCCTCGTCGTCCGTGATTTTGATGTCCAGGTCCTCGGTGTATTTCTTACGCTTCACCTGCCGGTTGGAGCGGCGTTTCTGGGGGAAAAAAGGGGGATTTTGGGACATTTGGGGACATTGGGGGACATTGGGGGACATTTGGGGATGTTTGGGATCATTTAGGGGATATTTGGGATGAGTTATGGGGGATTTAGGGACGTTTAGGGGGGGACATTTGGGGACACTTCTTACGCTTCACCTGCCGGTTGGAGCGGCGTTTCTGGGGGGAAAAACGGGGGATTTTGGGACATTTGGGGACATCTGGGACATTTGGGAATATTTATGGAACATTTGGAATCAGTTAGGGGGATTTAAGGACATTTGGGGGGGATTTAGGGACATTTAGGGGGGACATTTGGGAACACTTCTTGCGCTTCACCTGCCGGTTGGAGCGGCGTTTCTGGGGGAAAAACGGGGATTTTGGGACATTTGGGGACATTGGAGACATTTGGGGACATTTGGGGGACGTTTGGGGATGTTTGGGATGAGTTAGAGGGGATTTAAGGGCATTTAGGGGGGACATTTGGGGACACTTCTTGCGTTTAACCTGCCGGTTGGAGCGGCGTTTCTGGGGGGAAAAACGGGGATTTGGGACATTTGGGGACATTGGGGGACATTTGGGGACATTTAGGGACACTGGGTGACATTTGGGGACATTTGGGGACAGTTGGGGACATTTAGGGACATTTGGTGACATTTAGGCACATTTAGGGACACTTGGGGACACTTGGGGACACTGGGTGACATTTAAGCACATTTGGGGACATTTAGGCACATTTGGTGACACTTGGGGACATTTGGTGACACTGGGTGACATTTAGGGACATTTAGGCACATTTAGGGACATTTGGTGACATTAAGGGACATTTGGGGATACTGGGTGACATTTAGGGATACTGGATGACACTGGGTGACATTTAGGGACACTGGGTGACATTTAGGCACATTTGGGGACAGTGGGTGACATTTAGGGACACCTGGGTGACATTTAGGGACACTGGGTGACATTTAGACACATTTAGGGACATTTGGTGACATTTAGGCACATTTGGGGACATTTGGGGACATTTAGGGACACTGGGTGACATTGGAGGACATTTAGGCACATTTAGGCACGTTTAGGGACACTGGGTGACATTTGGGGACATTTGGGGGACATTGGGAACACATTGGTGACATTTGGTGACATTTAGGCACATTTAGGCACATTTGGGGACATTTAGGCACATTTGGTGACATTTACGCACATTTTGGCGCATTTAGGCACATTTGGTGACATTAAGGGGACATTTGGGGACACTGGGTGACATTTGGGGACATTTAAAGACATTGGGGGACATTTAGGGACCCTTGGGGACACTGGTGACACCGGTGACCCCCTGACCTGCACGCCGGAGTCGTCGTCGCGGCGCGGGGACGGCGCCGGGAGGGCCTCGGAGTCGGAGTTGTCGGAGGACGCGTTGCGCTTGCGCTTCTTGCCAACCACCGGCGTGATGGTGCTGGGGGGGGGGACAGGGGGCAACCAACGCCGTGGGGGGGTGGCCATGGCCTTGGGGGGGTGGCCAAGGCCACATTTGGTAGCCAAGGCCATGGTTGGGTGGCCAAGACCATGGTTGGATGACTATGATCATAGTTGGGTGGCCAAGACCTCAGTTGGGTGGCCAAGCCTATGGTTGGGTGGCCAAGACCATGGTTGGGTGGCCAAGGCCATGGTTGGGTGGCCAAGACCATGGTTGGGTGGCCAAGGCCATGGTTGGGTGGCCAAGGCCATGGTTGGGTGGCCAAGCCTATGGTTGGGTGGCCAAGGCCATGGTTGGGTGGCCAAGGCCATGGTTGGGTGGCCAAGACCATGGTTGGGTGGCCAAGGCTATGGTTGGGTGGTCAAGGCCATGGTTGGGTGGCCAACACCATGGTTGGGTGACTAAGACCATGGTTGGGTGGCCAACATCGTGGTTGGTTAACCAAGAGCATGGTTGGGTGGTCAAGGCCTTTAGGGGGGTAGCCAAGAGCTCAGTTGGGTGGCCAAGGCCATGGTTGGGTGGCCAAGGCCATGGTTGGGTGGCCAAGACCATGGTTGGGTGGCCAAGGCCATGGTTGGGTGGCCAAGGCCATGGTTGGGTGGCCAACACCATGGTTGGGTGGCCAACACCATGGTTGGGTGACTAAGACCATGGTTGGGTGGCCAAGACCATGGTTGAGTAGCCAAGACCACAGTTGGGCAACCAACGCTACAGTTGGGCAACCAACGCTACGGTTGGGCAATCAACACCACGGTTGGGGTGGCCAAGACCACAGTTGGGCAACCAACACTATGGTTGGGCAACCAACACCACAGTTGGGCAACCAACACCATAAATAGGCAACCAACCCCACGGTTGGGCAACCAACACCATGGTTGGGTGGCCAAGACCACGGTTGGGCAACCAACACCACAGATGGGCAACCAACACCATAGATAAGCAACCAACACTATGGTTGGGCAACCAACGCTATGGTTGGGCAACCAACACCATAAATAGGCAACCAACGCCACGGTTGGGCAACCAACACCACAGTTGGGCAACCAACACCACAGTTGGGCAACCAACACCACGGTTGGGCAACCAACACCATGGTTGGGTGGCCAAGACCACAGTTGGGGCAACCAACACCACAGTTGAGTAGCCAAGACCAAAGTTGGGCAACCAACACCACATTTGGGTGGCCAAGACCACAGTTGGGTGCCTAACACCACAGGTGGGCAACCAAAACCACAGTTGAGTAGCCAAGACCACATTTGGGTGGCCAACACCACAGTTGGGCAACCAACGCCATGGATGGGCAACCAACACCACGGTTGACCCCAAGCCCCCCAATACCCTCCCCAAATCCCCGTGCCCACCCCCCCTCATGCCCACCCACCTGGCCTTCCCTCGGGCCTTGCTCTTTCCGCCGCCCTGCCCTTTGCCGCGCCGGGGCCGCTCGTCCTTGGCCGCGGCTCCGCCCCCCACCACCGCGCTCGGCGGGGCCCTTGCGGCGCCGCCGGCGCTCGCCGTCGTCGTCGGGGCGCACGCTGGGCAGCTCGTCCTCGTTGAGCACGCGCGGGATGTTCTGCTCGCCGCGGGCGCGGGCGCGGGCGATGGCCTCGGCCACGATGCGGTTCGCCTTCTCCTGCTTCTTCTGGTGCTCCAGCTTGCGGCTCTCGTCCGTGGCGCCGCGGGATGCGGTGATGGTGACACCGGATGGAGATGACGTCGCCGTCGCCGCCGCCACCGCCGCCGTCACCTCGGCGCCGCTCAGCACCTTCACCACCGACAGCCCCCGCGGAGCCGCCCGGCGAAGAGCCAGCCTGGCACGGGGAATAATGGGGGGTCAGGGGGGTCACCGGGGGCGTGGTTGGGCTACCAGGGGGCCACCCGGACCGCAGGCACCTCGAGGGACCAACCAGAGCGGGTTTGGTTGGTCAGGGTCAAGGTTGGGCAAGCAGGAAGAGCGAGGTTGAGGGACCACCAAAACCAATTTAGGGTGACCAAAAAGGTCAAGGTTGGCCAAGCAGGAAGAGCGAGGTTGAGGGACCACCAAAACCAATTTAGGGTGACCAAAAAGGTCAAGGTTGGCCAAGCAGGAACACCAAGGTCAGGTGACCACCAAGACCAATGCTGGGCGACCATAAAAACCAAATTTAACCAACCACCAAGACCAAGGTCAGGTGACCACCAAGACCAATGGAGAGTGACCAAAAAGGTCAAGGTTGGCCAAGCAGGAAGATTGAGGTCAGGTGACCACCAAGGTTGATGTTGGGTGATCAAGAATGCCAAAGTTGGCCAACCATGAAGACCAAGGTCAAGTGACCCCCAAGACCAATATTGAGTAGCCATAAAGACCAAATTTAACCAACCATGAAGACCAAGGTCAGGTGACAACCAAGACCAACACTGGGTGACCAAGAAGGTCAAGGTTGACCAACCATGAAGACCAAGGTTAGGTGACCACCAAAACCAACACTGAGTGGCCACAAAGACCAAATTTAACCAACCATGAAGACCAAAGTCAGGTGACAACCAAGACCAACACTGGGTAACCAAAAAGGTCAAGGTTGGCCAACCCCAAACACCAAGACCAGGTGACCACCAAAACCAACATTGGGTAACCAAGAAGGTCAAGGTTGGCCAACCCCAAACACCAAGACCAGGTGACCACCAAAACCAATGTGGGGTGACCAAGAAGGTCAAGGTTGGCCAACCCCAAACACCAAGACCAGGTCACCAT
This sequence comes from Pyrocephalus nanus, assembly GCA_038380795.1. Taxonomy (NCBI): domain Eukaryota; kingdom Metazoa; phylum Chordata; class Aves; order Passeriformes; family Tyrannidae; genus Pyrocephalus; species Pyrocephalus nanus. The sequence goes on from JAWZSU010000059.1 coordinate 143,348, forward strand.
CAAAAGCAACGTTGGGCCACCACAAAGACCAAACTTGACCAACCACAAAGACCAAGATCAAGTGACCAAAACCAACGTGAAACCAACTCTTTAAGACCAACATTGACCAACCCCCAACACACAACACTGATCGACCCCCCAAACCCAACCCTGGTCGACACCAAACCTCAACCTCGGCCAACCCCCAAACACCACACCCAGGTGACCCCCTGGACCACCCCCCCTCACCAAACCCCCCCCTTTTGGCTCACCTGCGGCTGCAGCACCACCTTGAGCGGCACGGTGAGCCGGTGCCCGGCGGCGCCCACCACCTGCGGCACCTGCGCCACGCCCACGGGGCGCCGCCCCCCCGCCGGCTGCACCAGCTGGATCTTCTGCGGCGTCGCCGCGGCGGTGCCGGCGGCCGTGCCGGGCGCCGGCTGCACCTGCAGCTGGATGGTCACCACCTTGGCGGGGCCGCCGGGCGCGGTTTTGGCGGGGCCGCCGGACGGGCCCCCCCTGCACCAGCAGCTTGCCGGGCAGGGTGCCCAGAACCACGTGGCGCTGCCCCGGCCCCGCCCCGGCGCCGGCAGGCTGCTGGAGAACCAGCGTGATGCGCTTCGACTCGCCCTGGGGGGAGATTGTGGTGATCAGCGTCAGAACCGGCACCAAAAAACACACCAGGGACACCAAATACACCCCAAAAACACACCAGGGACACCAACACACCAGGGACACCAAAATCACACCCCCAGACCCCTTAACCCCCCCAGATCCCCCTTTAACCCCCCCAAATCCCCCTTTAACCCCCCCAACCCCCCCAAATCCCCCTTTAACCCCCCCAAATCCCCCTTTAACCCCCCCCAACCCCCCCAAATCCCCCTTTAACCCCCCCAAACCCCCTTTAACCCCCCCAAAACCCCCCCAAATCCCCCTTTAACCCCCCCAAACCCCCCTTTAACCCCCCCAAACCCCCCCAAATCCCCCTTTAAACCCCCCCAAATCCCCCTTTAACCCCCCCAAACCCCCCTTTAACCCCCCCAACCCCCCCCAAACCCCCCTTTAACCCCCCCAAATCCCCCTTTAACCCCCCCAAATCCCCCTTTAACCCCCCCAAACCCCCCTTTAACCCCCCCCAAACCCCCCTTTAACCCCCCCAAACCCCCCCAAACCCCCCTTTAACCCCCCCAAATCCCCCTTTAACCCCCCCAAACCCCCCCAAATCCCCCTTTAACCCCCCAAATCCCCTTTTTGAGCCCCCCCCAAATCCCCCTTTAACCCCCCCAAACCCCCCCAAACCCCCCCAAACCCCCTTTTTGAGCCCCCCCCTCACCTGGGCGGGCGTGAGGGTGACCCCAGGTTTCAGGGGGGTCCCCGTGGCCGCCCCCCCGGCCCCCCCCGGGCGCGGTTTTGAGGGGCTGCAGGAGGAGCTGCTTGACGGGCCGGCCCGGCGGGACCCCCGGCCCTGGCTGGGGGGGGCTGTGGGACCCCCCCCCCAGCACGGCCCCCCCTGTCCCTGTCACCCCTGTCCCCCCCCCCAGCACCTTGGCCAGGGTGACTTTGCCCCCGTTTTGGGGGGGCGGGCGCGGCGCCCCCGGAGGGGGGAGGGGCTTTGAGGATGACGATTTTGGGGGGGGGAGGGGGTGCAGGGGAGGGGGGAGGGGGGGCTGAGACCCCCATGAAGGGGTTTCCTTGGCTCAGCAGCTCCGGGGAGGGGGAGGGGGCGGCGGGGGGGGGCTCGTGGGGGGGGTTTTGGGGGGGATCTGGGGGAGGGGGAGGGTCCAGAGCCCCCGAAAGCCCCAAAGCCTCGGCCAGGGGGTCGCTGGGGGCGGGGGGGAGGGGGAGGGGGGGTGGGGGAGGGGTCAGAGGGGGCGGGGGGGAGGGTGGGGAGGGGGAGGGGCCACCAGGTCATCGGGGAGGGGGTCGAGGCCGAACAGGTTGGGGTCGTCGAACAGGTCCATGATGGGGTCGGCCATGGCTTTGGGGGGGGAGGGGGGGGGGAAACCCCCCAAAAAATGGGGGGGGAGGGGCTGAGACGGCTCCTTTCAGGAAATTGGGGGGGGTCCTGGGGGGGGGGGGTTGGGGGGGCTTTGTGAGGATTGGGGGGAACTTGGGGGTTCCTGAGCCCTCCAAGAGGAGAGTTTGGGGGTCTTGGGGGGGGATTTGGGGGGGTTCTGGGGGGGGGGGTTGGGGAGTCCTGGGGGGGAAGTTGGGGGTTCCTGAGCCCTCCAAGTGGAGAGTTTGGGGGTCCTGGGTGGGAGTTTGGGAGTCCTGGGGGGGAGTTGGGGGTTCCTAAGCCCTCCAAATGGAGAATTTGGGGGTCCTAGGGGGGGAATTTGGGGGTCCTGGGGGGGTTTGGGGGTCCTGGGGGGGAGTTTGGGGGTCCGGGGGGGAGTTTGGGGATCCTGGGGGGAGTTTGGGGGTCCTAGGGGGGAGTTTGGGGAGTCCTGAGGGGGTTTGGGGGGTCCTGGAGGGGGGGTTTGGGGGTCCTGAGGGGGAGTTTGGGGAGTCCTGAGGGGGTTTGGGGTCGTAGGGGGGAGTTTGGGGGGTCCTGGGGGGGGTTTGGGGGTCCCAGACCCTCAGAAATGGGGGGGCTGGGGAGTCCTCAGGTGGTTTGGGGGGTCCTGGACAAGTTTTGGGGGGTCCTGGACAAGTTTTGGGGGCTCCCTAAAGAAGAGGTTTTTTTTGGGGGGGGGGGTTCACCCCCAGAGTGGGAGATTTGGGGGGGTTTGAGGGGGGGGGGTTGGTGGGAGTTTGGTGGATTTTGGGGGTCCCTGGGGGAGTTTTGGGGGGTCTCTCTCAGGCGGGGGGGGCTCTGGAGCTCCAGCTGTGGGGGAGAAAAAGGGAGGGGGGAGTCAGAGGAGGACCCCAAAACCCCCCCCAAAAAAAACCCAAAATGACCCCCCAACCACCTCCAAATTAACCCCAAACCCCCCCAAAATGAACCCAAAATGACCCCCCCAAAACCCTCCAAATTAATCTCAAACACACCCAAAATAAGCCCAAAATGACCCCCCCCAAAACCCCCCCAAATTAACCCCAAACCCCCCCAAAACAACCCCAAAATGACCCCCCTAAAACCCTCCAAATTAACCCCAACCCCCCCCAAAACAACCCCAAAGTGACCCCTCAAAACCCTCCAAATTAACCCCAAACCCCCCCAAAACGACCCCCCCCAGAACCCTCCAAATTAACCCCAAGCCCCCCCAAAAACAACCCCAAAATGATACCCCCAAAACCCTCCAAATTAAACCAAAAACCCCCAAAACAACCCCAAAATGACCCCCCCAAAACTCTCTAAATTAACCCCAAACCACCCCAAAACAACCCCAAAATGGCCCACCCAAAACCCTCCAAATTAACCCCAAACCACCCCAAAACAACCCCAAAATGGCCCACCCAAAACCCTCCAAATTAACCCCAAAACAACCCCAAAATGACCCCCCCAAAACCCTCCAAATGTACCCCAACTCCCCCCTCCCAAATTTGGGGGTCTCACCCCATCAGATTTTAGGGTCTCTCCCCCCCTCAAATTCTGGGGTCTTTCTCCTCAGATTTTTGGGTCTTTCCCCCTCAGATTTCAGGGATTCCCCACTCAGATTTTGGGGTCTTACCCCCCTCAGATTTTTGGGTCTTTCTCCCCTCAGATTTCAGGGATTCCCCCCTCAAATTTTGGGGTCTTACCCCCCTCAGATTTTTGGGTCTTTCTCCCCTCAGATTTCAGGGATTCCCCCCTCAAATTTTGGGGTCTTTCTCCTCAGATTTTTGGGGTCTTTCCCCCCCTCGGATTTCAGGGATTCCCCCTCAAATTTTGGGGTCTTTCTCCTCAGATTTTTGGGTCTTT